>CM071619.1:6622123-6671335 GCA_036365135.1 Miichthys miiuy
TTTCATTTTCCGAAAGAGAGACTAAAACAATGAGACTGAAAACGCCTGAGAAACAGTTGAACTACAGCCTTGAAGTTGTGGACACTGAGCGCTGAAATGAAATTGACTTCCTAAACCACAAAAAGTTCACCTGTGAAACACACAGAGAAAACATACAGCAATCTGTAAATCCTGCAATATGCTTACTGAGAAAGCTGGGACCACCCCTCACCCAAAGAGACAGCAAGTAGGCTAAGTAGGCTACATGCTGGCTGGTTTTGGTCTTGGTCTTGACTCGGTCTCACCCTGCCTTGATTTTGGTTTTGACTTGATCTCAACCCCTCAATTTTTGGTCTTGATACACTCTGGTCATGTTCTTGACTTGGTCTTAGTTTAGGTATCACTTATTTTATTTTGATTTTGTATCTTTAGAAGCTTCGGGATCCCCCATAGAATTAAAACTAAAGTACTGCAGATTTGAACAAAACTCCACTGGCTTTTAAACAGTCGTTGGTGAGCCCAGTTGCATTTGCAGGCTTTAGATATTAATATTCAAACTATGTGCTATTGGCAATTAACACTTAGTTTAGGTGTTACTAAAATTTCTGTAACATAATTTCATGCTGCAAAGGTAATGACAGGAGTAGCCTGTGGACATCAACAGCTGCAACACTAAAAAACGAATTATCAGAATTGTTAGTATTTATAGTCCAATTGTTTTTGTGATTCACTTTACTTTGCTATATGTTGGTGTTTTCCTAATCCTGTTGGCTGTGCTTTTTTATTGCAACATGTACAACTAGATTACCTGCAGTTTGGTTTAATCTGCTCTTCCCCAGCGGTGTTTAGATAAGAAATACAGTCTAACCAGTTTAGCTGTCGAGAAGTGAGGCTGTGCCCAGTATGCAGCGGGGAATATGACTAAGGAGTCTGAGGATGATGGAAACAGAAACTGAGATCAGGTTGATGTCAACTAATTCATAAAGATAGTGCTAGGAAATTTGTGAAAAATCACTTACTAGATAGAATTTAGCAATGGCATATCAAGAAAAACAAATGGATGACTAAAAGTAATAATCAAATAATTACTTAGTATTAAATATATTTACAGTGGATGTCTACAATCATTCACAAAAGCAGTGTTGCCAAAAGAAAAGGCCCTTGAGTGTTGATTTAGCCATACATTTATTATGAGGTGTCTCCTTGATGAAAGCAAAGAGAAATACGACTGAACTGAATGCAGTCGTGCCCTCTGGCCTTGGGCCTGTTTATTAATACGCATTACTTTTTAATGTCTCATAGTAAATAATGTATTGGAATTGTGACAATATGCAACTTGGTCATTACCTGCAGGCTACCAGATTGATGGCAGAGGCCAGTGCACACCGTGGCCCCTTGATGACAACATTAGCCTATAAATTAAAGCTCAGATGCTAACTGTGAGAATTTATAATACGAGCAACACGGGGGATGATATGTGCAGTATGTGCAGCTTCTGCCACCGGTGCTCAAGTGGTAACTGAACTTAATGTTCTTAATACTCTGTTTAGCCTCCATGTTTGCTTCAGACTTTATACAATTCAGTTAATATTTTCATTTTTAAAACAATTCATGGGACATGCAGTTTGTTCAACATCACGCAGAAGCAATTATCAGTGCAGCCAATGTTTACAGTTTTTCCATTTTCTCCAAGCTACTTTCAAAATGTGTTTCCAAAGACAGTTTATCAGTTGCAATTCCACAAATGTAATTAGCATGCTGCCTATGCTTTGGGCATAATTACAAACCTATGTCATAATATGTTGGATGTCAATCAAGCTATGACTTCGGAGTTAAACTTCCCAGAAAAACTGTCTTCAAATGTAACTGCTACTGTTTCTTTTGTTTTCCTATATTTTTCTGGAGCTGTCTCACCACCATTCGCTATGTATTTATTTACCTTTTCCCCCGCTGCGAGCAGCTCCTCTGCTTCCTTTGTGCATTGCATTGTGAGAGAACAGTTAGACAGCACACTCAAAAATATATCGAATTTAATAGGCATACTGTCCGGTTTGAGTATGTTTTTTTTTTTTTTCATTTATCCACTGTGGACACTCAATACATGCTTTAGTAACATGTAATATGGATTTGGAACAGGCTTCCTGTGCAATGAAGGATTATTTACAACATTTTGGTGCACTAAGTTTTAGTTTCACCGCACAAAAAAAAAGTTTTTTAGATAATCTGGCTAAACTATCCAGTTATGGTATGCATAATGTTGTCATTATGTCTTACTTTGGTAAGTATCATAACTGACATGAGATGATGAGTTCCAAAATAATACCAAAGTTGCAGTAAAGCTGAATGACCATTTATGTTAAAAAGATTATTCTAAGTGTATAACTTCATGCAAAAATGGTTGCATAAGCTGTTTCACTAGAGATTTTATTATGAATTTAAATACATTTTCATTCCATCTCTGTAGCACATGTGACTCAAGCGTTC
Organism: Miichthys miiuy; assembly: GCA_036365135.1. Classification (NCBI taxonomy): domain Eukaryota; kingdom Metazoa; phylum Chordata; class Actinopteri; family Sciaenidae; genus Miichthys; species Miichthys miiuy. Next base: position 6,624,587 of record CM071619.1, read on the forward strand.
ACCTATCCCTTAACACAACTACATGCCGTGACCTCTGCTACACCTCTTTTGAGGTTCAATTCATTTTCATATTTAACCTGACCTTATTTTGTTGCATTGACTGCTAATACTGTTTTCCACTTCACAGTCTCACAAGCGTTCAAAACTCACACTTGAATGCATGAGCAGAACACAATGTGGGTGTGACTCTGGAAAAAAACAAACAAAAAAAAAACAGAGTGCTCTGACCGAGTGTGGGCTGGCATCGAATATCGTGTGGAATATTAATGTGTGAGAGACACAGTGTGAGAGAGAAGACAGACTTCTTGGTATCGTGTTTGATACCAAACCTAGAAATTGTGATTTCAATAAGTGTGTGAGATGAAAAATTAACATGCAGCAACCAAGTGTGGGCCGCCTTGGCATTCAGCACTGAGCACGAAGCTTAAAAGCAGTAGAGAGAGAGAGAGAGAGAGAGAGAGATATCTATATGTATGTATTCAAACTGTGGGCATCAAGGCAGGCTGGCAGGGGTTGGTGAGAGCATCTGTTCTCAGTGTAATGAGTGTGTAACCCCCCTCAACCCCTCCTCTTATACTCTCATCATTACCAGTGTTTAATTAGAGACATCCCACCCTGGTTGTTGGTGAGGCTGCTGACAGTCAGGATGGGAGAGGGGGGAGGCGGCGTAATACAAACGGGCAGACTGAACAACACGGATAAACAATGTGGGGCAGTCTGAGCAGAAAGGAGGCCAAGCTTGACCTCTGCACGGAGATGATCTCACAGCCCACATGATGACAGTGAACCAGTTCTGGAAAAAGTGAGGTGAGAACACACACCTGAACGGTGAGGTGCTGGATTACAAGAAAAAAAAAAAGAAGAAGCTTTCAGCTCAAATGCATTATTTATTAGAATAAAACCAACAGTCTGACAAAGCTGTCCTGTTGTGTGTGATGAAGAAAGCCTTGTAAAAAAAAATATATGCATCAAAGCCAAACAAGTATGCAGCTTCACCTGTGTTTGTTCGTCTGACACAATCTTTTAACATTTACATATTTGCTTTTAAATACCTGTCTTCTTCTTCTGTTGTTCTTTAAGTGCAATTCAGTGCAGGCAGTGGCTCGTGATGGGGTTCAGATCAGGTGCATTTCTTAAGATGTATGAAAAATGTAATATCAATATCACCATGACTGATTTAACCCTCTAGACTCCAGCAGATTTTACTTAGACAAGCATTTTTTTTTCTTCAAATAGCTCTATCTAGAAAAAAGAGAATAAATTGACACAGTTTTTGTTATAAAAAAAGACAATTTAATTTGTCTTTAATTCTTTAATTTGATACGATATTTGATATGTGGCATTTGTAGCGTTTTAAACTGATTTTGATTCAACAAATAGTCAGGAGGAAAGAAGAAATAGCATTTAAACTGTTGTAAATAGCGGTTCCATTTCCAACAGAACAGCAATATGAGAAAAAAAAAATTGTGTAAAAGTCACCATGACCCAGTCAGTTTTACTTGCTGACTATTCCCCGAAAAACAGCCTCCATCTGAGCAGTGAGAGCTGGTTAAATCTTACTGTTTACAAGGTGTTATAACAACGGTGATTACGAGTTAGTTAGGAGAAAAGATCTTCAAATTTATGTGAAAAAGTTGCCACCACCGAGTCAGTCCTCCTGCCGACTTTTGTGAACTGCGCCTTGAAAATAGCCTTCATGTCCGACTGTCATAAGTGGGATTCCCACCCTGAAAACTCAGGTAGGTGTCACAACACGGAGAAGAGTTGTTTGAGAGTATTTTTCTAAATCACATACTGACGCAAACTGACTAAAAAAGAAGCAAATAATTAGCAAGACTATCTATATCCTCACGGGGAAGAAGACGCTAATGTGGTGATCAATAAAGTTTCAACTGTGCTGCTTTTCACACAGAATCCATAAACACTGGCATGTGGTGATTTTTATTATTTTAAATCTTTCATCAAGCTTCATTACTCAGACTGACTATTATTTACACATGGTAATTTTCCACTTCATTGCCTGTTTTTTATTACAAGCAGACAACCGGCATTCCCAGCCAGCACGTCTGTATCAGCCTCATGGGATTTAATAGTGGTCTTCATGGGGTTTGACACAGCATGTGCTTAGTAGGGACAATTTACCTGAGATCCTTGCCCCAGGCACACTGACACAGGATAATTGCACAGGCATAGGGGAGGGCATCTATGGATTTATCATGGGGAATGACTGTGGGGTCAGAACAGACGTATATTATCTTGGCTCACCAGTCTGAGTTATAGATTTATACAACCACATGGATCGTATTGTTGAGATCCATTAGTCATTGGATGAAATTTGTATAGTATCCACTCGGAGAATCTATCTTGGTTTCTCAACATCAGTAGAAAAGGGTTTTCACCAAAACCTTCCCAACATTCTGATGCTACACTGACTTGTAATGAGGTAAACGGTGCCTCTGTCATTCCCACTCTGCACCCGCCTGCCTGAAATAAAAGACTGCAAGACAAGTAAGCAACACTAGCTGTGTTGCTATGTGTTGTGTTGTTGCGCTTGATGTTTGGCTGTTAGCATGTTAGCAAAGCTGTTGCCTTTCGTTTTTGATCATAAGTAATCATAACAAATGCACATCTGACCACATTTACGACAGACACTGGGGCGCTAAATCTAAGTGGCAACCTCTGACTTCCTGGAGGCTGGCTCCAAAAGCGAGTCAATCTTCATCAGCCACCATAATAAAATCCATGACTACACGGCAAAAATGAACATGTTTACAACCTTTGTTTCTATAGCCAATTTCACCTTTCATGACTGTACTGTTGATGATTTTTTATATAACTCACCTGTTCAAATTAGATTAAGGCTCTAAGTTCTGCATAATTAAAGATGTGCACGCCTCATCTCCACCTATGCTCCACATCTTTGCCCATCTTTGGATCAGTGTGGACGTAATCAGCAGCGTTTTAATATTTACTTCTCTATTACATTGAACATTTAAACATTTTCTGAGTCCTTAACCCGTTTGTGCCCAGATTTCTTTCAGAGTTGTAAGGCATATCATTTTATCAGTTGAGTCCTCTGAATCATGTTATGTATTTTTTTTTCCATTTTGTACTTTGTTTTGAAGAAAATTGTTGCAACAATTGTTGCCAGTAGTCACACACCTTGTCACTACGTCAAATGTCACCTAATAATAATAGAGAAATAATAATAATGATATAATAATAACAAAATAATAATATAGTCAAAATAAATAATAACAAAAAGGTGGAGCCTCAGGTTCCCCCTGTATAAAATTCAAAACAACGAACAATTTGAACTGGTTTCTTTATTCTCAATTTTTTTTATACTCAAAACCTCAACAAACAGTTTTTTCTTAGAACCACTAAAAACACACTGAAACACAATATGTTAGCTAGCAAGAAAATGATGTATGGTAACGTATAAAAATCCTATACAAACAGGCCTTGAATACCTGTGAATTTATTTAGCTAGGAAGAGTATTCTAAGAGGAATAAAATGAGCCATTGTACATCATTCTACAATTTTAAATAAGTAAATTAGGAACAATCCTGCAGACAGTGTTTTCCTTTAGTTAGCGACACGCTATGTGCCCACTGGCAACTTTTGTTGCCACTCACAGAAATAAGCCCATGAACAAAAAAAATATTTATCCTAGGGTTACTCTAGAGACTTGAATTATTAAATAATTATAAATATGTTTGGGGGGAAAATCATAAGAAATTTAAGGAAATTACCTCTCTCCAGGAAGATTTGCATCCGTCATGTCTTCAGCTGGAAGGAGCAGGAAGCAGATGATATCATGCGATAGGAAGCACAAACGATTTTTAAAAAATAAAACCTTTGTCTAAGTTGTCTACTAGCATATAAGTGGAAAAAGTTGCATTATTACCTTTGAGATTTTTTATTGTGAGTCGAAAATGACAGTGATACACTTTGGCAACAATTGTTGACAGTGGGGCAAAAGGTTGTTTTTGGTGACCAGCATCCTCTTACAGCATAAAATATAACTTACAAGAGTGAAAATTGGTTTGGAAACCCATCATCATCATCATCATCATCATCATCATCATCATCATCTTTTAAAAATTATGGATGTTTCCTACTGAAAACCCCCTAAAAGCAAACCAAGCCAATGTTTCTCTGGGTCATAACCTAACATAGCAGCTCACCTCTGTTTATATAAGATCCCATCTGGCAAGCAGCAGGATTGGTAGTTTGATCTTTCTTATTAAAATTCACCCCTTGACCCCTTCAACATCCCGCGTGCCTTGCCGTTGTTCCTTGAGGACAGTTAAAGAGATGCTGAGTCAGATGGGCGTTGGAGGTGACAAATGTTTCTCCATTGATGTTGTGCAGATGATTTACAAGCCCAGTTAACCGGAGAGGTCTGCCAGGCAGGGACTGGATGTGAGTAAGAGAGGGTGCGTGTGTGTGTGCGTGTCTGTGCAGTGGAAAGATGTAGTGGAGAGTAAACACGTATAAATCAGTTTGACCACATTTTTGTTTGAACTCAAGCTTACCCAGTTTTTTTGACACTATGAGTGGGATTATGATAATAGTACTTAATGTGGATGGACTTAATAAACAAACAAAGAAAAACACACAAACACAAGCTCCCATTTTATTTGCTATTCAAATAATTTCTAAACCTGTTAATCCCTCACAGGATGCTGACCTGACTGGGTGGGTGGAAAGAAGAAGTAATAGTATGAATCAAAAACGCTGATAACACCTCTGCAAAAGATATCTGAAACAAATCGGTTCTATCAATATTGGATAGGTAATATTATGTCTAATAAAAATCCGGCCTGTACTAGAGATGCCAATATGCCCACTTGAAGATTTCATGACTCATGTTCATTTTACCACACAGCTCAACACCCACTTGTTTCTCAGACTTGGCTTCAGTAATAATATGCCAACACATTTACACTGCAAAATGATTTGGTTCTTGAGTTTCCTCATCCAGTTTCAATCAAGTTTGGTTTTATTGTTTTGCAGGTAAAAAACAAACAAAAAAAACAAAACAAAAAAAAAAAAGCACATTGCTGTTTTTTCAAAGTCTGCATATGAATGTAGCACACTCTATAATCCATCTGCTGCATGCTCACGTTATTTGACTTATGACATCTGACAATTTGCATTGTTATGGCTAGCTTTTTGAAGAGCTTAACAAAGAGAGATGAGCACACAGCAACCATTTAAGTGAACCATACTGTGGTATGTCAGCAGTCAGTAGTGAGTGTGGGTGTTCGGTGGTATGAAACTATGTGTAACATGAAACAGGGCCGCACTAAACAGTCAAAACAAAAAGAAACTAAAGTGGGTGCCTGAAAGGCCCCAGACTTCCAGGAGAGACTGAGAACAAAGAGAGCCAAGAGGAAGCCATCTCGATACCATCCAGTTTATAAAGGCTGCAAGCAGGTGAAAGGGCCCAAACAATCAGGAAGAGCTGAAAGAAACAAGAGAGGCAAGCCAGCACAACACACTCACACCATTTTTAATTAAATATTGCCAATTTTTAAGTTAACTAAGACATTTTATGTGTTGTCACCTTCACAGCTGCAGGTTTGTCAGCCTAAAGAGCCGTATGTGACATAAGCTAGCCTGAGGGCAGACCTCAGATCAAGAAGAAAGTAGAGACATGGATGGATGATAGCAGCATGAAAGAGAAGTAGCAACTTTTTTGTTGAGTCCATGATGCTCAATTAATTAGAAACCTCACCCCTGAAGTACTTTTGTTGGTTTCAGTCCATTAAGGTGAACAACAAAGCAGAAACTAATGCTTGCGTGCTGCTGTTGCCAAGGACCAGAGAGGGGCTGACCCAACCACACAGGTGAGTGTGCAATGCTGCAGGCAATGAGTCGTCAGGCCTTTCTTGTGCTTGCAACCAAGGTTTTAGCACATGCTGTGCCCTGTGAGTAGCTGGCACAGCCATAATGCATAGTGGTAATTAATTTCTCGACCAAACAAACCGGCACGACAAACTGCACATTACTAAAATTATGCTTACTAGACCCTCTGATATTACCCTCATCGCTCAACATGCACCATGCACCTGCCCCTGCCCAAAATCTCCTTCAGATCCTCTCCCTCTGATTCCTTCTCAATCCATCAAAGCATGTTTGGCCTGCATTTGCTCTTACCTTCCTGCCAGGATAAGTTACTAAGCTTAATGAAGTGATTTAACATCAATGTAAAGTAAAATAATGACAGTTAGCAACGAATATTTCAGAATTCAGACATTCTGGAGGAGTCAGGATCTGGCAGAAATTAAGCTCTAAATATATTTTTCAGTCTGTTGAAAGAGGACAGTCATGCTGAGTTGGATGTGTACTGCTTGGTAGATGGATTGATGAATGGATACTTTTTTTGCTCAAAAGATAAATATAAAATCACACCTCTGATACGTAAGATTTGAGGATCAGCCTGGAGGATTTCCAAAGATACCAACCAAATTCCACACACTTTCACTTGAAGCAGCATTATAGCTCCATGCATAGAAAAAGCTGCTCTTTAGTGGAGCGGCATTAAAACTAAGCACTTGCCAGAATATGATTTCAAAAGGAAATCATCACTAAAGGGTAGTTTTAGGTCTATCATTGCAAAAAAATCTTTTAATGTTACGAAATGATTTCCTTCTACATTTCAAGACAACCTTTTGATGCCACTTTCTTCCTTTAGTAGCTAAAGGAGCAGGTCTTTAGATGAAGTCTAGTTCAAGGGACGTTATATACATATATATATATATATATATATTTTTTTTTTTACTCCAACAGAGAGGAGTGAACTTTTCAGAGTGCAAGCTGGTGTTGATAGCCTCTAAAATGTCACTAAAGCAAGAGGGAATATCTCCAGGACTGGAGGATGGTGTTTAATGTGACAAGGTATTACTCCAAACTGATAACTTCCTTTGATCAAAGAGCTAATCCCAGAGGTCTGTAGAGGAAGGACGGGGTTCATCACAATGAATAGCACACTCAGATGTCCCTACATGCATACCTAATCATTTTAAAGGCAGACTTCTCCAAACACCTCAGTAGTGTGATTGAGAAATAATAGAAGAGGGACAGAATGGTGGGATGAGTTGCATATATACTGCATGAACATAATACAATGACATGCAAACTGTCGCAAATATACCATATGAATTATGCAAATAAATTTAGGAGGATGTGGCCAGAATAAATACATTCATTTTTAGTTTAAGTTTGTAGTACTAGGTATTGCAAACTAGTGATTTACTAAATCAGGTTTCACTATTATAAAAAAATGTCTAAAGACTTAAGTAATTTGTAAATCATTTGCAAGGAAACAAAGGGGTGAATTTTCCAGTCAAAGGCAGTCTGAAATTATGAAGTTATTGTAGCACCATAATAAGCCTCAAACTTAAAAATAAGACCTGTACAAGTGGCTAGGTGCTTTTTTCTTGGTTGTTGCGGTGAGACAACGCATACTGATGCTCGCCCAGAGATCTCTTGCAAGAGCCGGTGTTGTCTGTTGCATATATTCCGGTGCCAGAGCTGAGCTTGCTTGCTACTGCTCCTGAATTGTTCAGCGCAGTCACATGACTTCAACAGAAGCACCAAATGCAAATAATTAACAATCTCTTGTCTGATTGAAGACTTGAGGCAATCATTATTATTAATTATAGGCCATTGGCCAGGTCCAGAAGAACATCATTCCCATTTGCTTTACATTGGCTTACCATCAAGTTCAGGATTCCCACAATGTCAGGCACCAGCATATATCTCAGATCTTCAATATTGGACTAGACTGAATGTTGCCAACCTCTTCGATGTTGAAGAAATCCTTCGACCTAAAAGCTGTTATTATGGTACTTTTAGTTATCAATTTAATTATTAATCAGAGTTCCAAATGAATAGTTTGGTGTATTTCCTGAGACTGAAATGAATCAATTAATTGGCTCATCATTTCCCTTTGATATTAATTAGAATAATTATTTATGATTATCTTTGATCATTTTTTGGATTTTGATCATCACCTACACAGTTTGGTGCCTCTTTAAATTATATATATTAATATATATAATATATATATATATATATATATATATATATATATATATATATATATATATATATATATATATATATATATAATATATTGGAATTCCCAACAAATGTGCAACAATAGGCCAATATTGATATCCTTTAACCAAATTATTATTATATATTTTTAAATTGGGTGGCCACATACTATTTTACAGTATGGCTGTAATTCAAAATCAATTTCTGAATGACATGATGTCATCACAGTTGTGTTTATTCAGGGAATACCACTTTAAACAAAGTTTCACCTCTCCCTTGAGATTGTGTTTTCATGTCGGCAAAGGGCCGAAATCAAGTCAAGTTGTGACTTGCCGTTAGACTGCTGTAATTCCTCGTATGTGGGTGTTGTGGCTTGGCTTAGAAGTTAATTAAATTGAAATAATGTCATTTATACAATGATGAAATGAAAAAAAAAAAAAATTTCAAAGATCTACTTCAAGAAAAAAAAAATCATATCAGCCCCTTTACTAGATATTGTGTCGACCTGTAGGACCAACATTAATTAGACATCTGATTGACGTTATATTTGCTGGGAGATCATGGATGTATTATAAGATTAGTGAAGTTATTATTTTCACAGTGAGTGAAATGGTTTCTGAAGCTGTCTCCAGTGTTTCATCATATTCTCCTCCTTTCAGCAGAGAGATTTGTTCATAACAAAAATTGCGAGCTCTCCTAAATCACAAACCAACTTTCACGTATTTTCTATTGCAACTCAAGTATAACATAATCTACTCAAACGTCCACCAAAATACAGTTATTAATGTGACTCTTACAATATTATGTGTGTGTCTGAGATGAAACATCAGTGTTGATACTCTATTTGTGATCTGTGTGTCAGATTCTTTACCTGCTGCATTACACAGCAGGAGAAACGATAAGTGCGTCTTTAAAATGAGAATAATGTGCACATTTACGCATGTGGCACAGCTTTATTATCATGCTAACGGGGGATAATGTCACTAAATTTGAATAAATACAGGCTTCGCTTAACCTGTGCAAATGCGCCACAGGAAACAGAGACGTGTGGGGGTAATTTCTAAATCACACAAGGTCCCCTGGTAATACTGGTCCTATGTGAATAGGGCTATAGTTTATACTAATGCAGCACAGTGAGGGTGCAGCTGTTTCATTGGGGATAACATGGATCTATCTGTTTGTTTGTCACTGTGTGTTAACACAGATTCCAGCCTCCAGTCGTTCATACACACACACTGATAAACTACAAAACTGTGGCGCTTCATGATCAAACAAAAGTTTTTATATCATGTCAACACTCTCTCTCTCTCTCTCTCTCTCTCTCTCTCTCTCTCTCTCTTTAAAGATTTTTTTTTTGGCCTTTTCAAGCTTTTTTTGACAGAGACAGCTGAAGAGTGACAAGAATGTGAAGAGAGAGAGAGATGGGGAATGACATGCAGTAAAGAGCCTTTCTAAATGGGGCGGATGCTCTACCAACTGAGCTAACCGACACCCTCTCTTTCTCTCTCTTGCTCTCAGAAATTATCCAGTTTCATTCATTCCTGCTATATGTGTGTGTTTTGCCTTGCTCTCTAGTGTTCTTGATTCCTGTTTTGCCTGACCTCCATGTTTGACCCATTCTACCTGACTCCTGGACTTTGGATTTCTTTGTCTGTTTGCCTGATCTTCCAGTTTCGACCACTGCCTGTCTCACGTAAGTAAACTGAACTTTCTTGCTACATTGCCTATGTCTGCCCTGTGTTTTTATTTTATTTTTTATTTTTATGCCACTCATCCACAGATGTGACACATCCGTACTTTTAAACATTCACTCTTAGCTTTTGTGGGAAATCTAAAAACAAGTGCTGCAGCATAATTACTTATTTAAAAAAAAAAAAAGTTTCACTCAGCCATCTTCATTTTCTTTAGTGAATTTTTCACCCCAAGTCAAGAGTAGACAGAGTAAACAGAAGTAGCAGTAGAAGTATGATGTAGAGAAATAAATAGAGTATGCCTTTGCAATCAATACTGTAACTACAAAGTGGTTTGCAACTAGTCACAGTGTATGGACTCTTCTCCTTCACTTTCCTCATATCTCGAAGACTGTCGGACATCATCTGATGACTCTGGAGGCAACAGCCAATGTTTTGGAGCTTCTGGTGTAGACGGTGGACATCCTCTGCAGTCTGATAACTTGATAACAATACAGGAGAATGATGCTTTTTTGCTAATCTCTATAAACAGATATCTGCGTATTAATGCAGATACATTGTTAAAAAGCTAAATCATCAACTGAGAATGCGTTCCACCTCGTTTGTTCTCCACACGTACTGTCGCAACCAAAGCCCACTCAAAAGTGAGTGGTTTAATACTACTTGGACTACATTTTCAGTTCCAAGATCTTGGTCCCTTGCCAACAGATTCTGCATTCATATGTAGATATCTGTTTATAGAGATTAGTTTTTTTTGTTTTTTTTTTTTTCTGTGAAAACTGAAAACGTGCATAAACAAGGGACCTTAAACCTGCTGTCAGAGTTTCTGGAAGCCATTGGAAATCAGATATTTGTGATATTTTAGTGGACAGGGTAGAGATAAAGTATTTGTTCTGTCAGAGAAGTTTAGTTTTGTGGCCATGATACCTCAAAGAGTCCCAGTGGACCAGAGCTTTATTCAGGCCTGTTGCCAGATCTCCTAAAGCCTCTGCATAGTTGATCTAAGGCCTGTCTGCTTTGACAACTCCTTATTAACATCTAACATGTTAGTCCTTTTCTCTCTCACCTCCTCTACGTATTGCTTTTCTTTTTCCCTCTGTTCCCTCCTCTACCTTGTCTAGCAGTATGTGGAGGGGTGTTTCACTTATGGGAGAGGACATAAATCCACAGAGATGCTCCAGGCAAGGTCTTCTTCACAAGCTCATTTCTCATCACTTTACATAAAGTCAGCAGTCTTAACTTTATAATTACACAGGACGCCAGTGAATGTGGCTAAAGAAAAGGCACATTATAATTATAATAATACAAATTATCTAGTCTACAGAAGCCTAATCTAACACTCATATCTTGTTCTAATTAGGCTTTAGCACCGATACTATTAGTTAAGTACAAAAAAGATATGTAAGTATAATATAATATAAAATCTTCTTTTAATTTTCATTAAAAATATGCAAATACACAAGATTAGGAACTGTACCTAGATTTAAGCTTTATTCCAATGGTGTACAAGGTGAGTTGACAGTTATTTGTGTAAGATAAGGTAATATTATGTCATTATCTGTGCTGTAATGGTGCAGTTTTAAACACAGAAGTTATTTTTCCAAAGAGCAAAGTCAGCCCTAAGACACTTTTATAAAATTCCATTTTATTATATTTGCATCTTTTACATCTTAAATGTGGTTCTAGCTTCTATTACTTATCAAATATATCATAATACAATGCTTAACTATTAGCAAGCCTATCATTTTCCCTAAATAGGTACTTGCTCATATCTTGGATAAATACTGTAGCTATAATTGAGTGTGCCTGAAAGAGAACACTATATACTATTCACCACGCTATTATTATTATTATTATTATTATTATTATTATTATTATTATTGTTATTATTACGCCCTTTTTTTGGCACGCTACTCCTCCTGCAGTTTTTGTCACACATACACAAAAAAGGTATCAAAACGTATCAAAAAGGAATCGGCTGCTATGACTTTTCTAAACGTTTCGCCAAACGGTTTGCCGATAAATCGCCAAAACCAAAAAATGAATGGGTGTGTATTGGAAGAATGTTCGAGAGCTAGAGTGCGTGACATCATCGCTAGAGTGGAGAGGAGAGAAAATTCATCGAACAATAAATTTGTAAACTGCGATTGAGGCCACAAATGTCACTCTACAGACATGATTACCACTCAAAACGTAGGAAAATTCGAGGCGGCCGCAGTGATAACACTGCTGAAGCTGTCATTTTTATAGTTTTGGGGTCAGACACAAAGATGCACCAGCAACACGCATCTACTGCCCAATCTACTCCCATGTTAATTTGAGAAGAGAAATTTCCAAAAGGAGCCGGGAGCACATGTTCTTTCTCTAACTCCCGAGGCCAAAGTTTATACAATTTTTGCCTGAAAATCGGCAAGGAAGTTGTCCACGAGACGAGGATGCTGATGGTCATTTTGGCTTTTTTCACACCTTTTTTGGCATTTTTGGCCACCTTCTAGGGGCTTCATTTAGAGATTTAGAGATGTGTCTCAGGGGAGAGACACAGAGTGCGTGCGCGCACTCTGTGCCTAATTACTCTGGCCTGCAGCTGACCCAAGTCTCTGTATGATATCAATGACTATCAAGACTACATTTTTAATGTCGGCCATTTTATCCTTCTCTCTCACAGACACAAACACAGACACACATAGATAGAGAGACAGACAGACAGACACACACCACACACAGACAGACAGACAGGGCAGACACACAAGCACACATACACACACACACACACACACATACACACACACACACACACACATACAGACAGGACAAGCACACATGCACGCACGCACACACACACACACACACACACATGAACACATGCATACACAAACACACACACACACAGACAAGACAAAAGTCTTTCAAAATAAGAGTCCCTTCAAAATAAAAGACTTTGTAAAACTCTCTCATTAACAGACACAAGACCACACAAGCATGCACAAACACACACGCACACACACACAAACAAGACAAAAGTCTTTCAAAATACGAGTCCCTTCAAAATAAAAGACTTTGTAAAAAATAAAAGACTTTGTAAAACAACGATGACACAGCTTGTTGTATTAATACTGAATTTGCTGAGCAGTGTCAATAATAATGTATGGGGGCGACGGGGCCAGAGTCAGGCACACTCATAATTTCTTTAGAAATGTTTCTAGTTTACATACTGTGAGTGTAGTCAGTAAAATAGTGATGCCCTTCAACAAACAGTAGGTTAATAATTTTCAGTTAACAGAAAAGTGAAAGGTAATAATACTGAAATTGTTTTTCTCCTCCACATCTCACACCTTTGTGTCTCGTCTCTGCACATTCTCGGAGTAATAAAGGTCAGAATTAGAGGATATTTTCTGCTTTCTGAAACATTTTTGAGTAGATCAAGAGGTGTCCATCCATTTTCAATAACTACTTGTCCTTATCAGGATTGCCAGAGGCTGGAGCTGATCCCAGCTGACATTGGCCGAGAGGCGGGGTTCATCATAGGGCTGACACATAGAGACAAACAACCATTCACACCTATGGGCAATTTAGAGTCACCAATTAACCTGCATGTCTTTGGACTGTGGGAGGAAGCCTGGAGAGAACCTACGCAGACACATGCAAACTCCACACAGAAAGGCCCCAGAACCAAGAACCTTCTTGCTGTGAGGTGACAGTGGTAACCACTGCACGACCACGCCGCCCCCAGATGCCTTTGTCTCAATTTGTGCCACCTAGAGAGTTTCCTTGTCTGTTTGCATCTTAATCACCTTTATGTTTACTGGGTACAACTTGATCAGACAATATGAGTGTCATAGACTGGAAGGTAGTAACAGAGATCTCTGGTTAATTCGAGTTGAAGTTCATCAGACGATGCTTGGAAAGCTCCGTCTTACTTCAGGCGAATGTCCACTAGTTATTTTCACACTGTTGCAAAAAGGAAAAGAAAAAGAGATGTAATTTTTTTGTGTATATGCATTTTAATTGCTAGTCTGTGCTGGGTTAATGGTCTCTAAAATGAATAGATGTGTTGGGCATTGTTAACACAAGTGTGAACTCAGTGCTAACACAAGGGAAATCATCTGTGATGTAAAACAGAGAAAGAGACAATAAAGCAGCGGACAGAGAAAGAGACAAGTTTTTTTTTTTTGATGATTCTGCATTCATACTGTGTGCTTAATTACTTCATTAATTATCCTGCCAAGAAAAATTGGGGGGTATTTAACAAGTAGTCATTAGTTAATCTTCAGTTACAATGCACAGGCACGAAGGTCAATACTATAAGTCATTTTAAATGAAATACATGTTCAGATACAATGGCTTTTGAGGGCCTGTGTAGATGGATTTAAACACTGCTACCAAGAGCAATTTGTCATTTGCGTGCACAGCTAGGGACTACCTTGCATTTTTGCATTTTCACATTTTCACTAAAGCAAAACACACTCTGGTGTTTTCTAACCACCCCATGCGTTAAAACATGAACCTATGATTTTTGTGTTAAATATTTTATTTCCTCTATCAAATGTGTACACGCATGTGTGTGTGTGTGTTGTCTGTGGTTGCACCTATATACCTTTGTGTTCACATCTGCATGCATGTGTGCCTCCGTATGTGAGTTATACTGTACACCATTTTGTAGTGATTAATGTCCCATGTCTCCATTTGGTGATCAGAGATGATATCCTGTAATGGCCTTTGTGTTGTAATTTAGCACATGCACCCAGAAGGCATAAACAACCAACACTAGCTTAAATACACTGAACAAAGCCACGGGAAGAGGCATCGTGCAACATGAATGTGCAATGACAGAACAAGGTTTTCATGTTGTCACTGGAAGCCTAATACATTACATGAACTCAAAGGTATCGTGTGTCACAACTACAGAGTGTAAGCTTGCTGGGCAAATATTTTAGATTAAAACCACTGGAGTTGAAACAATCTGGTTTATTAATTGGTTTCTCATTTGACTAAAAGTATTTAACAATAATCAGATGAATGATTTTCAAGTCATTTATTATACAAAATTATGACATAAAAATATTAGTTCCTCGCTTCCAACTTGTCTAATGTGAGGATCTGATTTTCATCTAATGTTTAATATCAAAATATACCAATGTACTGTATATACATTTTTTTTTTTGATTTTGGACAATTGGTTGGACAAAAACAGCAACACTATGAGGGCTGTTGGTGTTTTCGGTTTTGTGTTTGGACCCAAACTGCAGAGATGGTGGCCAGCACAGTGTTAAGGACTTTATAATGAGAATAAACACAAACAGCAGGTGGTGGCTGGTTGGCTGATGTTGTAGGTGAAATAAGGCAAGCAGATCAGAGGATTCACCAGGGGACGCTGGCTGAACAAAGCAAGGCACACCGGAGAACAACACACAGAGAAAATTTTGAATGAGTCACACTGTCACAAACACTAGAAAGATAATACAAAGCTTGCAGTCAAAAACATATTGGCGGCGCCCCAGTAGCTCACCTGGTATAGCGTGCACCCTGTGTACCAAGGCTTAAAGTCTATGCTGCAGTGGCTGTGGCTTGATTCCCTTTGCTCTCGCCCTTCCATGTCTATCAAATAAAGATGATAAAGCCCCAGGAAAATAAATACATACATAAAAACATGTTGGAGCCAATTACAGAATACAGAATGGACAGTGCATTAGTTACATCACCCATCGGTTTCTAAAGCCTGTTTTGAACCTGAAAATATGTGGCGCTGGCGAAGCCATGTTGGCTGCACTATCTCTTCCGCCTCACGGCTAATCTAGGAATGGGCAAAGACATGGATCATCGGTGCACATAGGGTGGGCCAAATGACACCTGGGTGCTCAAATAAGCCATCTGTAACGGCAACTACCTGTCAATTAAAGCAGTTACTCTGTTAATTATGCCTTAATATAAGTTGAATGGGTGAAAAAATAAATAAATAAATAAAACAGTAAAATTAGCTATAAAGACCAAAACTGTTTTTTTGTATCAGATACATGTTTATACATTATATTTTATGTTGATACATGTTTATTTCTGCTGTGAGGTTGGACATTTTAATATGGCAGCTTATGGAGGTTTAAATGTTCTGTAGCCAGCCTCAAGTGGCCGCTCAAGGTTTTACAGTTTTTGGCACTTCCACATTGGCACTATTTCCCAGCAGCGGAGACCAACCCTGATAAATTACTAGATGCTTAAAAGGCAACAGAGATTATGGGATAATGTGGGCCAGGAGTAGTGTCTTGACCAGACTTTTTCATGGTAGGAGTAGTTTCTGGATGAGAGACAGGTGAGCTTTGTTACTGAGACTAGCACAGCCGGCAATGCCACCTGCCAAATACAATTCCAAGGGGAGACACAGAAAAGGAGAGGAAAAAGACAAAGAGAAAAACAAAGAGCAAAACAAGCATAACCATGACATTTGGAGCCTTAAAAGGGGACACTTTGTATTACAGAACATCATGGTAATATGCAGTTTCCCTTAATTCCTTTGGCTACCAGAGAAAGCCTACATGAATGTGTGCACATGACATAAGGCTGTCACATTTGAAATGGAGATCATAGAATCAGAACATATAGCCTGTGTAGTCTAAATCTTAAGACAAGGACACAACCTGTGTATACTCAGCATTACAAAATACATTGCAACTGTAACCCTAGAGGGAGTTAATCTTTGGCACACCATCTCATACAGTATGGCAAAAGGCCATGGATTCCGCATATTATCCTTCAGAGACAAAGCTTTTAGCCTTTAGAACAAATGCCTTTAGAACAAATGGATTCTGCACGGCTGTTTATTCTATTTAAAAGAAAAGGGGCCATAAACATTTTTGTAGTTCCTGTACTTTAATTATGTCATTGTTTCTTTTAATCCAGTCCAGTTTAGTTTAAAACAGCTGCTGGGATCTGCTGTTAACCAAGTTTCTGCCTTTACTTGTGTTTGCAGTCCTGCTTGATTTGTGCATACTGTGTATACTGTAAGTAATTGTACTGCCAACTGAATATGATTTACTCCCTGCAGCAAATCCTGTTGTTTGTTGCTGTTGTCCGATGTATGTAGCCTCCTGCTGCTGCTTGTTGTTGTTGATTTGCCACTGCAGAATAACTGTAGGCTTAGTGCTCATTGGCATCTGCTCAACTGATGTAACCAGTGATTCATTCCCGTCCTGGGAATTGACTAATAGAAATTTGTAGCTAGTGGTAAGTAAGGAGCCAGATGGCAAACAGGTCGGCCTGTTTACTAATGGAGACGGTGTGTTAAACTTTGTTTATCCTTTACATTGGAGGGCTGCAACAGGATAAAGACACAGTGCACACGTGGCACGGAGCCCGTTTTTAACATGAAGGCAGTTAGGGGTTGCCTTGAATCCACACATAGAGAAAGATTTCAAACAAAACAACACAGTTTTGACAGATGCAATTAAAAAAAGCAAAAAACAAACAAACAAAAAACTCATGTAAAAAAAAAAAAATGTTTCATTAGAGCTGGGTATCGTTTGAAATGTTCTGATGCTAATACAGACATTATATCAGACTTTTAGTGCTGATACTAAAGCAAATGTGAGGAATTATTGAGGAATATTTGCATGTTTTTCAACAAAATCTCCATTTTTTCCTGCGCCTGCATCACAGCCTTTAATGATGTCAATGAGCTCAAATAGGTACCTGGAAACTTCCCTTCTCTCACAAAAGTCTCCAATTTTATTTCTCCCTTGATCTGTTTCTCTCTCACTCTTCAGTGATTTCATGTTGTAATGATCCCATTTTGTATATGAAATGATATAGTAAGTAATAAGGCCCCCTTGGGTAATGGATTATGATGTTAAGACTGTGTTCAGAAAGTTCAAAATGAGGTGGCAGCAGAGGAGAATATGAACATTTGACCCATTCGTCACAGAGCGCATCACAAAGGTAAGCAACCAAAACACAAAAAAAGAGAAAAACAAGGACATTAGAAACTTCTAGAAATGGGGCTAGAGCCAGAGCATGTGCATCTGTGTGGGCTAATGTGTGAGTCTGCACACAGACGTACACCTGTGAGTGGATATTAGTGCCCAAGGCAACAGAAGAACAGTTTGTAGGAAAAATGAGTAAATTATGGATGCAGGGGGGGGTACAAATGGAGTGTTTGAAGCAGTCAGAGTTAATGTAGCCTGCAGAGTCACTAAACTAAAACCCTGCCTGTGGAATTATTAATTATGGACACGAGCACACAAGTCCATTTCTTGTCGACATGTCCTGTAGAATTGTAGAAGTATCCTCAGGATTCTTTGGCTTTTTTTTAGCACTTATACGTAAAATTCCTTATTGCACATTTCTCTGCAATATTTCTCCTTTATCATCAGTATTGTATTTATGCCTAATTACTTTATTCAACAGTATATTTTGAATTCATCACATCAGAAAATAAACATATGTTGTTGTAGCTTATGAGTTTATGATATTTTTCTCATATGGTTTGGATACAATATTATTAAGACTGTTGTTCTGTGTGTCCTGTCTGCAGTCTTTCCAGATAATGGTGAAGAATAGGTGGACTATTCATATTGTCTTAGACTCATCTAAATGAGAAGCTCTGTTAAAGCAACATTGCTTATATATATATTTTTTATTTTTGCAATGTAGTGCAAGTGCAATACCAGTGTTGTGAATATGGACAGTTGCAAACATGTATTTGTTTTCATTCATTTTTATACACTGTAAACTGGTTACTGTGAAATTCACAGTAACTAACTGGCAGCCGTTGACAAGTAACTTACTATAAATGAAATCACAGTAACTAACTGGTAGCTGTTGACAAGTAACTCTACAATACATCATTGGTTACTGTAATTTTCACAGTAACTCTATAATTACTGTAGTTTTTGACTAAATACACAGTATACTAAGGTGAAATGGTTTACAGTAATTTACTGGGCATTTTCTGGGCACACGGTAAATTACTGTGGATTCCACAGCTGAAATTTACAGTGTATTACTTGACAGTTTGACAACATCAAGCAAATGCAACAACAGTAGACATAGCAGCCAGTATGTATGTAGTGCAACAACAGATGTATGTCTCTTCCTTTGGTAGAAAAGTTACATAATGTTGCTTTAAGGCTGAGGCAGTGTTATCTGCAGTTAATCCCACTTTATCACCAAGCCCCTGAGTGTTTCACATACTGTAAACAAAGTGCATGACACAAATGTATGCTATGTGCAAGCGCTGACCTGATAAAAGCATGCATTTGGATGGGTGTCTTTGTGGCTTACGATTATAAATACACAAATCTACATACATAGACAATAAGGGATGCATTTCACCAGACATGTCTGCGTGACATGAAATAAGGAGATGAAATTGAAATTCATAGCCCCAATATATGCATTTGGACTATGAGATAGCTTAAAGACTTATTTTGTTTTTGTTTGTTTATTAAATTTGCGTTTTTTCTTTGTTGCCTACGGGCATCACTGTGCCAGTTCGACCACTGTTGTTCTGCAAATATGCTAAAGTGTGGAGATGTGCTCGGATGCATAATTATGACCATAATCATTTTTTTACTTTACTATCTACTGATATGGACACAAGCATTTTATGGGTGAAAGGAACATGTTTAAGCAGACAGAATCATTCCCTCTTACAGTGAGGACAGTGAGGTTGAGGAGAGTCAGGATGAGTAGATCCTGAATCAGGATTGAGAGGAGTTCAGGGGTCAGTCAGCAGAGTAATGTGTGTGTGTGTGTGTGTGTGTGTGTGTGTGTGTGTGTGTGTGTGTGTGTATTTGTTTTTTCCATTTGTATTAGTGCTGGAGAAGTGAGGTTGCAGGTGGATGTGTGGATGTTTGCTTCCTGAGGTTCCACAGCAAATAGAAAATCAAAGCGTGCTTTGTCCAAAGAGAGAAGCAGTGATTCAAGCAACAATAACCCACACAAACACACATGCAGACCCACAGAAACACCCTCGTGCACTTGCACATACATCCACGCACACGCACAAACCACTCCATGCACACGCACATACAAACACACACTCTCACACACATTTTCACAGACATTAGATGTTGGTTTCTATGTTTTTATGAAATGTGAGAAACATTTATACGTGAGGGGTTAGTTGTAATTAGTAGTAGTTTGTTTATTTGATTCATTTTTTTTGGACTTCAAAGTTTCTAATTTGGATTTGTTCCAACTATTTCTGGTGTGACACTTTTGAATGCATATATTGCTAGTTATTTACTTATTTCACATATCATATGCACAAGAAAAAAACCTTGTTGCCTTCATAGCAGGTACCCAGGTAGCGGGTCAACTCTGATTTAAAACATGTTTTTATGTCAATAAATAAATAAATTACATAAAAGCTGCTGAGATGATACACATATTTGTGTGTATTACACATATTTGACTGCATTGCACCTGTCGGATGATAATTGTCACACTGAGCTCATTAGAAACTGGAACATGCGAACAAGCTGGCCATTATTACAGTGTGATCTATTGTAATACAGGTGTGCCAAGTCATTTGGAGTCACAGCGTGTCATTTTTCTGTCAAGGGGACAGCGGAAGACAATTTTTGGATGCTAACTTTCCATTGTGAGGGAGCAAATTATTTCAAGCCCCTGAGCATCTGAGCTATAGAGCACCAGCAAACAACAACTTTTCAAATTACTTTTTCCATTTGTACTGATGGATGGAAGGTGCAAGACACAGTTTACATGTAGAGATGAATGAGAATAACAACTGGCTCTGGAGGTGTGTTGGATTCCCAGTTTTCTGATGCTTAGAAATTCATTGTTTACAGCCAACCTTGTAGGAATTCATGCATTTCTATTGTAACATTTGAGTGTTGTATCGCAGTGAAAACTTTAGTGCATTCACATTATGTCCTAAGACATCCTCACTTCTATTCTGCCATTCATTCCTCTGCACAAATATCCAAGGTGCTTCAAAAACGGCTGACCTTTGAGTGTCAGACTAAGGTTATTTCACAGTTATACTTTAACTAGACTCGGACTTGGAAGTTTAAGACTCGACGGACTTGACTTGAGACACGATGACTTGAATGACTTGAGTGTTATTCACATCATGTTTTGACCACCATTTGAAGAGCCATTCAGCCCAGTAAGTGTCTGTCAGTGTGTTAATATTATCTGGTGAGTTGGTTGTTAGCTAATGTCTGTGAATATTCTCATTCACCCAGGTCATGTTATCCAAATAGTTGAATTGTAGGCAACTGGACTTCTAATTAGAGTTTGAAGACGTCTTCAACGAGGAATGTATTCAGTTTAAACTCAAAGAAGTCCAGTTGCCTACAACTAGCAGCTAAACTCTTTGGTTGTTAGCTAATGTAAAGCTACAAGAGTGAGTGGCAGGGGGATTTAGCCGCTGCACAGGGTTTCAGTTTATCATTTTCGAAATTCTTATGCCAATGCTGGTCAGTAATGTAGTTCAAGTTTAATGATTCTGTATCTGTAGTAAGTAAATTGTGCACTAACAAAAAGTTTCAAACAACTGTTTTTTAACCATATGTCATGTTTTCATGTCTGCCCAACCGTACAGTACATCTCATTCTTGTTTTTTGCTTCACAGATATGCAGCGTATGAAAGGACAAGAAACGCCTGCGCTGATGCTACACAGCCTGCAATATCACAGTTCATCCAGTCTTCTGGAAGCATAGTTAGCATAGCGTAGCACATTTAGTTTGTTTTAGCTGTTACTGGTTTCAACTCAATGCTGAAACAATGTTGTAAACATGTCTTCACACAGTTGGCTTTCGATCTACAGATCACTTTTGCCATCAATAAATAACTAATAATTACGTTGTGTTTTGTTTGATTCCATGATGTATTTTACTGAACATAAGTATTTACAATACAAATATTTTTTAACAGGTTGGGCACATTTGCCAGTGATGTTTACTTACACTTACTTATATATTGCCTTTCACTTTATTAAGATGAAATTCTGCAGATAAAATTACAACAATACGCCAAAGGTGACTTGACTTGGACTTGACTTGACCTATTACAGGACTTGACTTGACTTGACTTGACTTGACATAGCCTGTGACTTGACTTGACTTGACTTGCCCAAGAAAAAAATACTTGGGACTTACTTGTGACTTGAAGGTTAAGACTTGAGACTTACTTGAGACTTGCACATGTGTGACTTGGTCCCATGTCTGATGGATACTACTAAGTTATCACACAATGACCTGAGATCACATCACCAAAGTGATGACTGAGCCATAAAAACTATGCTAATTCCAACCAGTGAAGAAGAAGTGGAGATGGAATTATTGCATTTTTTTGTTATTATTTGCAGTCTGTTTTGTTTTCACCACCGTCTTTGTGGAGACGTCCTACCAGGACAGTAGAGCCAAACAGTTGAAGAGGAATCCAGGAATTTGACGGCCTCATTAGAGAGAGAACAACACAACACAGCTTAGTGTGATCAGGACTTTATCTCGACAGAGAATCTTTCACCGAATGAAAGAATCGTCAATGTGATGCAGCAACTGATGATGTGTGAAGTTTTTTGCATCGATGTTGTTTTTGTGTCAAATAGAATTCCATAATTTCAATAACTGACGACCAAATTTGATATTCATGAATCATCTCTCATCATCCATCCGGTGGTTTTTCAGTAACAAACCAGAAGCTGCATTTCCAAACATCATCTGTTCATTCTGTTGTGCATAAACAAAGCTGCAGTGTTTCCAAACACAGACATGTTCATGTATCCCCACATAAACACTGGCAGCATTACTTAGCTACAACGCATAACTGCTTTATACACATTGTGACAATTGCAGAAGATGTTCCTCTGCTTTCTCCTGCTAAAAGTAAATGGGAAAATAAATAAATAAACCACAAACATGAGATCCTGATGTTCCTTCTGCATCTAATTTTGCTCATGAGCTTCATTATGTGCCTCTTAAGAACTGCTATCATTAAGTGTAATTTGTTTTGAGGGTAGCATGCAGGTAACTGCAAATGATGCACATATTGTTGCAGCATTTTTATTCTCACTCAACAATGGCCCCAATGGGTGCATTACATGTTCTTTTTTTTTCCTACTGGGAGAACAAGATGTGTGAGGGGGTGGATGGCAGGTTAGGTGGAGGTGACGATAGACAGGATGGTGTCTGGCTGGATAGCAGCAGTATTGCTAAATGTCCTGTCACTTCTATTCACAGAGCTCCTGTTCCTCCACTGTTGGGAGTACATGTACAACCAGAAAATTATTATTATTATTATTTTTTGTTGCAGCCATTGTCATGGATTAATGAGACTGAGTGATCGTCACCATGACATGTGCTTCTGTTGCCTAATGAAGTCAGATTCTTCCAGTTGCTGGATAACTGGTTGCGTATTATTCTGCACAGTGGCCCTTACTCAGAACATCCTCGTATTTTGCACAAAGTGATCACACAGCTATATTTACATATGCTTTTTACATCTGTCTGTAGTATCTCGGAAATCTAACTCCATGCATTTTCTTCCTCTTGTCAGCAGAAATAAAGGTTCATAAAACTTATTTTATTGTGCAAGCAACTTTTCAACCAATAGCACAATAAGCCTCATTCATGAAATATTTGTACACACAGAGATTAACCAAGCGGCAACCTCTGTGGCTGTGAATTGAAGCCAATGTGGCAGTGCCAAAAATTGCAGTTCGCCAAACAGAGACTTGAGGCTGGCTACGGAATAAGTCAATCTCCATAAGCCCCCATATTAAAATACTAAACTTCACAGCTGAAATAAACATTTTTTACAGCCTGGTACAAAATGAATGCTAATTTCTCTGTTCAAGACAACTGTACTGATTCTAAATTTCTATTCAACTCACCCGTTGAAATTATATTAAGGCTTATGCATAATAAAAAGTGTGGCTGCTTTAATTGACAGATGATTGATTGATGTCACGGATACAATGTCCATCTTTTATACTGTCTATGATGAACTTTTGTTGTATTCATCAATGTGTTCTTATTTTCAGAGACTTTTATTATGGTTTGTTATGAGTTGTACTGTAGGTGAAGAGACATCATAAATGTTCCAATAATTGACATTTTTTCATCATGTTTCCAAAATAGTTTATTCCTGCGTGATATAAGAAACAACACAATGGTTTTCTTGTAATTAGATGTTGGTGATATGGTGGTGGTGATAAATAAGTCACAACTTTTGGGGATACTTGAATAACATACAGTTCAGTGCAGATATCTATCTTATTTAATTTGAGCGCTTAACACTGCAGGCCTGCCTGATATCTGCAGTAAGATGTTCTCCACGCCTGTCATGTGTGCAGTAGGGTGCAAGTCTCCATGAGTTATACTTTATATTCACATCCAGGTTTTGGGGAATTTCTATGCCCTGCTTCAGTGACATTACATAATACTGTCTTTTTTTGGTTACTAATTTTAAATAACTTCTATTTTCACTACCGGAAATGTGATGTACAGTACATGTGGATTCATCATGCACCGATGGCCCCCTGCCAGGCTCTCAGTTTCCGGCTTGTCACTGCACTACTTATTTAACCATCCATCCATCAAAATACTTTACTGGAGCCAGGACTGTGGTGACAGTCTGGAAGCAAGTATTACCGTTTTCCAGCAACTTTCTCCAGCTCTCCTAGGAATCTTTATGATCTACTAGACCAGCTGGGCAACTCAAACCTTTCCTGTTCTTTTTTTATGTGAGTCATTTTTATTTAGTCATTATTATTATTATAATTGTTGGCACTAAGCTGCTTTTAGTATGATTTTAGACATGTCCTTAGGCTAATTACTGATTGCCTGAACAGACATTAAACTTAAATGTAGGCCACATCTAGACCTTTTTCACAGCAGCAGCCATTTTGACATGGAATAGCCAGGTCAACACAGGTGATTCCAATGATTCGAATTAAGCTTCAGTCCCATTTATTGCAGCAGAGACATTCCAGTGAGCCAACATGCACCACAGCAGCACCCTGACTCTGTTTGACTGGAATAAAACGGATCCTTAATTAGTATCATTGGAAACACCTGTGTTTACCTACTATCTCATGTCAAAATGGCTGCTGCTGTGAAAAAGGCCTAACATGTAGCATATTACCAGGAACCTTTGAATTGTTTAATGAGTTATTATTTTATTTTTCATAGATACAGAACCCATACTGACTTTAATCAGTTTTATTTATTTTGTTTTATATATTATACTTTTAGACCCCAGTGGAATGCATGAATGTTCCTGTAGTCCACTGAGAACACAAATGAATATTTTTTCCTACTGAATCGAGTTTGATTTAACAAAGATAAATAATAATAATAATAATAATAATAATAATAATAATAATAATAATAATAATAATAAAAAAAAGATTATATGTTTAGAAGTCACCACGACCTGGTTAGTCCTCCCTGCTGACTCTTCGGCAATCCGTGCCCTGGAAATCAGCCTCTGTCTGCTAATGAGAGCCCGGTAAGTCCTGCTGTATACTGATGGTGATTATTTGATGGAAGCAAAAAGCTTGACCTCAGTTGTCTTCCGCTCTTTCCACTATGCATGGTGGGCTTTCATAAGGCCATAAACCATGGAAACCAGCAAAAAAACAAAAACAAAACAAAACAAAAACATAACATAATGATGTATATTTCTGGTTCTGGTTATTTATGACAACTTAAACTATCTACAGTACAAAGCTAGGGACTTCATTTTCTTTGTTTTAATGCAAGAATGATTTTAAAAAACGGACAGTCCCAGGTGTCATTGTGAAATATAGAACTGGTGCTCTGGGTAAAGATAGATTTAATTTTATCTATATATAAAAATATATATAATCAGCTTGTAAGTTCAGCAGATTTCAGATATTATCAATTCAAATGTGCGTCACACCTGCACAGGTGTTTTCACTTATTCTGGCTAATTAGACCTCCAGTCAGGTTGAATGCAGGGCATTATGGGAGGTCACCAAACTATGTGTACCAATAAGAATGAAGGAATAAATTGCTCTGCTGGAACAGATGCTGCAAAGCTTACAAAGCATGAGCGAAGCATCAACACGCTCCCAGCATCCTGAGAAGACCTCTAATCAGGCAGAATAAGTGAAAAAACCTGTGTGGTCAGACCATGGGGGTCTAGAAGCTTTAACGTAAAAATTTCAGCATCAATTCCACTGGAAACAGGAAGGCAGTAATATATCTGCAGGTGGTCGACAGTCTTTGATCAATAACAGTGACTCAACTAAAACTTGACCGTGTGCTGAGAGTTCCGGCTTTCAGATACAATTTCCTGCTTGAATTTTGTTTTGAAGCGAGTGTCTGAACACCAGCAGCAGGATGTTTACTTCAAAGGAAAATTTACTTTTGAGGCAAAATTCTCTCCACATTTCTACACTTAGCTCCTCTCAGACAAGATCACTGTGTTTATTAAGTGATTAATTCTTTATGAGAGGTAGATCTGCCCCAGAAAGTATTGTCTTCACAGCTGTCATGTTGTCAGGATTAGGTTATTCTCCTGCCGAGACACTAACAAGTAGTTACATTTGATGAAACTTTTTTTTATTTTTACAGTTTTTCTTTCCGTTCTTTAATTGTTAGTTTAAACCTTAATACTGCTGTCAAAAATCTGACTCCACAACTGCTTATGTTTTGCATTCATTTACGAAACAGCATCAATGCAACCAACCATGACCTGCAACCTCTTAACAGACGGCTGTCTTCATCTTTATTACGTGCTGCCATGTCATGGCTTTGCATAACTGATTCTATAAATGAAAATGTGTCAGTGATTTATCCTTGTTAAAAATATAATGAGACAGACAGATAACAGTCATGAAAACAGATTTTATGAACCACTTGACTTAAAAATAAATACGTTATAAATGCACTGCTCTGTACATAACTTGAATGTGCTTAATGAGGCCAAGATACTGTTTCACACATGCTTGCTAAGATACACAGTGGAACACACAGAGCTCCTGTTGTCATTTTCATAAATCACATTCCTCCAGGTCTGGATTTAAGAGTTGAGCAGATTCTAAAATCCATTTTGATTTCCACAGTGGCACGAGGCAATAAATCATTAAGCACACTCCCTTATGCATCCTCTTAAAGAGCGGTGAACGCCGCCTCGTAAATCTCTCGTGACTTTGCCATCCTCCTCGCCTTGGTTTAAGGTAAAAAACGAAGCCCTACCCATCCTGTTTCTAGCGTGATTCACCCCGGCACTTTCAGCCTTTTGATGTCCGTGGAACAGTTGTGTGTTTCGCTGTAGGACAATCGAAAGACCACGAACCATGTAACAGCTTTTAGATCACACTTTGATTCTCCTCCTTTGACTCATGTCTTACGTTCGCATATAGTAAGCCTTTGAATGTTTGAAAAGAGAGCTGCTACACAAAAAAAAGACTGAATTATGTGAGTCAGGTAAGCTGAGGGAAAATGGAATACGTAGCTCTTTTTAATGATATGTAACAATCTTTATGACAACAAATAGTGTGCAAAATCATTCCCCACCAATGCGCTATAATGCATACAGTGGACTAATTAAATGTTAAATCAAATAATGTTAAGTCTTGATTTGAGACTTGGACTTGAGTCAGACTTATGTTGCAAAAATGAAGCTCCTGTGAGATTCAACATATTTGTGACATAACTTTAAAAGTGTGGTAGTAATGGAATAATATTCAGAATATGTTTTTATTAGTGTATAATCACCTGAAAATAAGACCTGTTTTAAGTTTCCTCTTCCAGTCCACAATGTTTTGCAGTAGCCAAGAATGGACACTGGCTCTCTTTTGTCGTGGTGAAAAAGAGGGTTGTTAAATCCTACACACTGGACCTGTTAAGTGTCATGTTTTGGCTCAGGATATTCCCATATTTATATAATGTTTATGTATTAAATGTAATTTTATGTTGTCTGCATACAGAGACCTGCTTTGGACTATTCTTAAATGATTGAGACTTGAACTGGGCTTTAATGGCCGTTAATAGCTCAAATTTCCTCAGTTGGTCTGATAACAGCTCCTGTCATTCACATAAGAAACTCCTTTCTTTATTTTACATGATATGTGACCATTTATGCACTACCAGCACTCAAAAGTGCTCTGATCCTGGACATTTGAGACACTGGCTTACATGTTTACCACTAAAACAGAACACTCTGATGCCCAGCTACTCAACCATGGTGAGCCACTATTAAATTCATGATAGATGTTGTATGTGCGAAAACAAAATGTAATACAATAGAAGATAGAATGGATAATGGGAAGATAATGAAATTTATAGCATTGCAAATGACTATTTACTGTTTCATTGTGGAATGACTCAAAATAGAAATAATAAAACAAAAACAAAAAGGTTATTTATGGGGACAAAGCAAGATAAAAGTGATCAGCTTTCTTTACATTTTAAGTTACTACTGCAAGAGGATCAACTAAACCATGAAAATTATACTGCACCGATTCTGACATCCTCTTCTGGTCTGACTTTAAAGTGCTTTCCTTGATAAAGCAATCATTACATGCACTTGCACCATCACATTTATCTAACTTTTACATTCAAACTCAAAACCTATTTGTTATCTTTTCTCGGCACATCTGCTGTCAGTGTGTGGGTTGAGGTATCCAGTTCTCTTTAAATGTTTGAACAAAGGCCATTGTCACAACAGGTATCAAGTCTGTGAAGAATGCTAAGCTACCTAAAGCTGCTGTTTTGATATTTCATGCCAAGAGAGAACAAAATGGTATATAATAAAAGGGTCCATGAAAGAAGCCAGCATGAATATGGACACGGTTTAGTCTAATTAGTCAATCACACCCATCTTTATCCATTTCTGCCTAGCAGCTGTTAGGTCTCTGGTTGCTATGGTGATTGCAGCCAGGGGCATCAGTGAGGCAAGTTACACAATGCACCACTTTGTATCATCTCTATATTTGACAAGGGCCGTCAAAGCTCAGATAACATGGGAATCAATTAAACCTTTGGTCAGCTCCCTCTGCACTTTAAATGGTAAATGGTCTGTATGAACTTTTAGTGCCTCTCTAGTCTTCGAAAACTTCAGGAGCTCAAGGATTGCTTCCACACTACATATCACATTCACCCCTTCAACAGTAAGGAACAATTTAGAGTTCAGTATCTTGCCCAAGGACACTTGTGAAGCCAGGGATCAAACCACCGATCTTCTGATTAGTGGACAACCCGCTCTACCTCCTGAGCCACAGTCTTGTTTAAAAAAAAGCATGAAGAGTGGAAACTGATGGGTTCAAAGGTCTTCTAAAAGATTAAGTATGAAAGTTACAAACAAAAAAGCATAAAACATAAACTGAACATAAACTGCTCTCAAAAAGCTGATATAGCTAAATAAAGAACCAAGTCATGTGATCCATTTATCATTTTCATGTGTAAAAGTAGGATGAAGTAATATAAGTCCATAGATGAGCAGGTTTCAGCCCTGTTCATGATTCCCATTGTTAATTTTTTTTTTTTCCCTAAATAGTCTTTTTTTCATATGTTTGTTTGCTGTTCGCAAAATCATTAACCACGTTACATGGTGTCTTGCACTGCTGGGCCGGTGGGAAGCCTGTTTTAAGGTGCTTTTTCTTGTTAGACCTAAAATAAATCACCACAGTCTTTATTTATTTATTTATTTTGTTTTGTTTATATTTATCATGTATTTTTAGGACGAATGCCAACATTACCAACTCTTCCATTTTACTGGTGTCGAACAAATCCAACAGGAGAAAGGCCTCATCGCACTGTACAGCAATGAAAAAGGTGCAATGACTGAAGGCATCTCTCTGCTCTGACTTGTAAATTTTTAAACACAGAGTGCTAAAGGCTTTTCTCCAAAATATGAAAGGTGTGCACAGTGGATAAAAAGTGAGAAGCTCAGGGTGCCTTTGCAGTAAATGCATCAGACTCAGCCTTTATATGTCCCCATTTCCCTACCACCTACCAGCCCAATTATATTCAATGTCATTGTTAAAGCTGTGCACCATATTAAGTGCATTAAAAACCTACTGTATCATAACTGACAGTTTTTTGGAAGGAACACCTAGTATAATTTCATAAACAATGTTACAAATATAGCTTTGCTACTATGCTAAAAGTTGACATACAAAGACAATTTCACAGGACTTAACAAATATCACACAATTAGAATCCTCAAGGATAAAATTTAAGTTTTTTAAGACAAACCTCCAAAGAAAAAAAAAAAGGGTTTTAAAGGTGTCTGTGTTCTAGGAAAGATGTGGTATATATCAAATGTATTAGTCTGTAATCCTGTCAGTCAGAGCAGCATACAACCCTTGTATGGTTCAGGTGGGAAGGTGTGATTCTATAGACCTCTGCCAAATCTGAATAAGTGAAAATTAACAAAAATGTATAATAATTTGTCTCTCCACGTCGAGTCTTGCACTGGGAACAAGGGAGCAGAGTGCCCGCAAACCTTAATTATTCACAGCAGGGAGGCTATTGTCTGGCGCAGAGGACAGAGACACAAGAACTAATCAGCAGGTGACAGTCTCTACAGTACCTATGGGATTCAGTATCCTGGAATTTGATTTCTCCTTCAGGCCCTCTTCCATGGAAAACATAACCTTCTGGAAGGACTTAATGGGTTTTTTTGCTTTTGGGAGGAATTCATCATGGAAAGGCGACATTTACCGCACATTTACACTTGTTAATAAAAGGTATTCACAATCAAAGCACTTTACCTCTCTTCATGTGCTCATAGCGGAACTAATGATCAAACAACACAGTGCATGGTTCAACCCCACACTAAACTGCATTATATTGTGTAGCTATTTAGTCTTTGGTGCAGTGTCAGCATTTTTCCAGCAATACAGGCGGACTCCATACAAAAACAGCATTATACAGATGTAAGAAATCCGCCTAGACTCTGTCGTCTGTGTTGCAGATTTGTGTCTGTGCATCTAAATGCTGCTTTGCTGTATTCTGTGGGTTGGTTTGTGAGTATTTATGTTGGTGAGGTGGGCAAGGAGTCATGAATGCTGCATGCTTTTGGAGTCAGATATATTTTCTGGAGCTTATTTTTCTGTCAGTTTTATTCATAAGTAAAATGTTGTGTTTCAGTACAATGGTTCCACCCCTTGCAATGAATAAACATCTTGCAGCTGTCACATGTGATTATTGCCACTTATCTACTCCAAAATAAAAACAAAAACTACTTTATAATTAAGGAATTATGCATGCATTTTGATCCAACTGCATTAGAGAAAAACACACATACGATGCAAACACTAAGTAAGTTCTCCTAAACACAAGTTTTATTCTTTTTCAATTCTTTTTTTCTGCATATTGTCATCACAGAAGTGTGAAATCTTGAAATCTGGAGGTCTTCAACTGTAACGTCTCCCATGTCACATTTGCTTTTGTTTGCGAGGAAAACATTCAATGTGACAAGTTATGCCTCCGAATACAAATTCCTCCATTAAAGCAGCCATGATGTTGGCAGAGATGAAAATGACAAAATGTTATAGCCCAGTGAGCTGCGACAATAGCAGTCAATCTGAGTAAAATAGACATATCTGGTATCTGCAACTTCATCTGTGGGAGAAATCAAAGGAACGAAGAGGAAACGCTTTATACAAATGTATTTTGATACAACAATAGGGTACTTGCCCTTCTCACTTATATATAACATTAAGAATAAGTTTACAGACGATACTGTTAATCAAAGTCGATTTACCAGCTCTTACTTGACCCTGTCACAGAAGCCTGCCCTGACAGTAGCAACATGATTGGTATCCCTGAATGTTCATTGAATTAAAACAGATGATCAGACGATACCAACTGAATACCAATTGCACTAACAACATGTATGATGCATTTAACTCTCCCCTGTAAATGCTTATGTCCTGATGTGTTTGCCTTATAATCAACTAATTGCTACATATACTGTGACATATATCATTTACCTTAACACTTTTGCTGCTCGTGACGTCATGCACCTCGGTGGCCGAACGGTTGGCGTCCAGAACAACGTCTAAAAATTCATTCTACGCATGCGCACAGCGCTAGAGATCCGCTGGTCGCGAGTTCGAGTCCAGCGAGGCATGTCACAGTGACATTGTGCATTCAGTTCACTGGTAAAGAAGCTGATGCCGCTTTCATGTTAAAGTGGACTTGTTTGCAGTGTGAACTTTGTAATCGAGGACCCTATTTGGAATCATAGCGGGCTTTGGTCCTTCCACTGCAGCCTTCTGGTGGCTTCTACAGTACAGTAAAGTCTAAGTACACTCACAGTACACTGAAGTCAAATGTAAAGCGGCATGTATGTAAGTAAAGAGGTTTCTCTAACAGGAGACTTCAAATTGCTTGTCCCATTCCCAGGGACGGCGCTAACCGGCACTAGGGGTGCTATAGCCCTGTCAAAAATCTGTGTATCCCCAGTTAAGCCCCTCAAGCACTTTGTTTTATATTTTAAAATATTTTATTTTATTTATTTATTTATTTTTAAGTTAAAAAACATTAAAAAGTTAACAAGTAGCCATTCCAAGCCCCCGTTCCAATCCAATCCCCGCTGTGTGTGTGTGTGTGTGTGTGTGTGTGCGTGTGTGTGTGAGGGGAGAGGAGGGGGGAGTCTTTTGTTTATACTGTGCGTTGGGCTAAGGCTAGCTAGCCTACAGTCTGTTACAACTGATGGTTCAAAGACCAAGACCCAGTCTCCCAGGGGGACAAAGAAGAAGAGGGAGATTGGAAAAATGAATCTGTGAGAGGAAGTCGTGAGCACCAGAAGGAGCACCAGAGCAGTCCATCGCTGCTAGCTGCTCTACAGCCCCCGTTAGCTGCAGTGCTGACACAGACACCGCTCCTCTGATTTAAGCCAGTCACCTGTTGATGAACCAAGGCGGCCTCTTCTTCGGTGTTATCCGCCACGGAAGCTGGACGGCAGGAGCGCTACTTCAATCGCAGATGGTATGAGGATTAGAAATGGCTGGAATATTCTATTTTTATTCTGTGTTTTCTGCTTTGCATGCCGCCACTTTCGACATGTTAATTATTCATTCCATTTTTGACCTTATGATGTTGTGATCCGAATCATTAGCGTGTGCACTTTACAGCCTATGTTATTAATTTCACTGTTCATTTCATTTCTTAAGTTATGATGTCACGAAACAACATTGTCAATGCATAGTTGTTTGTTTTCATTAATAATGAAAATACAGTACACTTGTGGCATTTTGGATGCATTGTCTGGTTATTGGCAGGGGCATGGGCGCTGTCCGGTGCTGAATCTGTCACCTTTGCACGTGAAACAGTTTTGCCATTGCCTTGTGGTCACTTGTATTAGGCTCAACTATTTTGTTGAATAGTCTTTGGCCAAATTCACTTAAAACTACTTTTATATTGAACATGCTCGTGCTGTGTATCATAGCGGCTTTTGATTGAAGAAACGAGAACCTCCTTATACAGTAACTGAAGTCATAAAAAGCAATTGTTTTCTCAGCACCCCCACATATCGGAAGAGAAAAGATCCTGGCGCCGTGCAGCTGTACACGTATCTCTTCTTATTATATGACTTATAATCAGAAACTAGCGAGTTAACGACTTTGCTGACAGCCAAACGTCAACCAGGTGCAACAACACAAGACATAGCATCCAGCTTATATTACTTAGAAGCCCAACAGCAAAGAAGCCCAGCATGACATCTGTCTTTCAGCCTTTTATTTCACCAAGTTCTTGCTAACATCTAAAAGTCAGGTCCAGATTTGATTTTGTCCAGCCGCTTCTTGCTCTGTCACGCTCTCCTTATTTCTACTTAGCTTCCTCCTTCAGCATCCTTTTCTGTCTCTTCACCTCCGCCAGCAAGTCCATAGAGGAGGCTGCTGAGCCTGGTTGCATTGCACGGTGGCCCAGCTCTTGTTCTAAGAATGACACCAGCTCTGCTCGCTGTCGGCATTCCCTCGCACCCTGAAAATCTCCTTCCAAGTGGTGCAAAACTGTGGTAAAACACGTCTGTAATTAACAAAGCGAACTAGCACTAGCTACATGTTGCTAACAGCCACTCTGGTTTGCCTTTGGAAGAAGCTCACCAGTACTAGGAATCGCTGTGAACTTTGTAATCGAGGACCCTATCTGGAATCATAACTGGGCTTTGGACCGTCCTTTGGTCAGCTTATTCCTCATAAAGCACGCCGTTTCTTGGCCACAAGAGGCTGCCTTTATGGAGACACGGGGTGCTGAATTGACAGCATCTTTCTTCCTCGTCCTCGTCCTCGTCAGCAGGCTAAATGTCGAAACAGCGCCACCAGACCTTTGACTCCACGTTGTGGCTGAAAACGGTACTGCAGCGCATCTTCCAGCACCGTAACCAGGATTCAGTTCCGGGCGAGGAGAGAGCAGTTAAAACGTAACGGCCCCGGCGCAGGCGCATTAGGGTTACCCATGATCCCACGGGCAACTTGACGTGTTTTAAAGCTTTAATTCAAAAAGTAAGGCATCTTAAAACCTGAAAAGTGTTTCTAGTGAGTGGACTCAACAGGCGTGATCGTGTCAACGTGGTAGCAGACAAACAAATTGACCTGCACCGTGAGTGAGAGCAAGTGCGCATCAGAGGCATATAAAGCCGAGTGGAACTTTGCTCAATACTGGTAGTTGGTCACGGTGTTCCCTGCGGTAGCGACAGCCACAGACAGGCACACATGCACGCATGCGCACCCAACACCCAATCCCCGTTAGAAACACAGGGCTCCACTGAGCAGCTGCGGACCTATGAGCTGTGGTATGAAAAAAAAAAAAAGTCCCTACCGCAGCGCTGTGACCGCTACTTTTAGTAGGGCCCTTTGTGAGTGTGATAGAAAACTCGCTTAAACACTTTGAATGACAAAATTGACCGGAAACATCCCACTGTTTTGATCGGGCCAACGGCTGCCATAGTACCTGTCTTTTGCTGTTCGTGACGTCATGCACCTCGGTGGCTGACCGGTTGGCGTCCAGAACAACGTCTAAAAATTCATTCTACGCATGCGCACAGCGCTAGAGATCCGCTGGTCGCGAGTTCGAGTCCAGCGAGGCATGTCACAGTGACATTGTGCATTCAGTTCACTGGTAAAGGAAGCTGATGCCACTTTCATGTTAAAGTGGACTTGTTTGCAGTGTGAACTTTGTAATCGAGGGACCCTATTTGGAATCATAGCGGGCTTTGGTCCTTCCACTGCAGCCTTCTGGTGGCTTCTACAGTACAGTAAAGTCTAAGTACACTCACAGTACACTGAAGTCAAATGTAAAGCGGCATGTATGTAAGTAAAGAGGTTTCTCTAACAGGAGACTTCAAATTGCTTGTCCCATTCCCAGGGACGGCGCTAACCGGCACTAGGGGGTGCTATAGCCCTGTCAAAAATCTGTGTATCCCCAGTTAAGCCCCTCAAGCACTTTGTTTTATATTTTAAAATATTTTATTTTATTTATTTATTTATTTTTTAAGTTAAAAAACATTAAAAAGTTAACAAGTAGCCATTCCAAGCCCCCGTTCCAATCCAATCCCCGCTGTGTGTGTGTGTGTGTGTGTGTGTGTGTGTGTGTGTGAGAGGAGGGGGAGTCTTTGTTTATACTCGTGCGTTGGGCTAAGGCTAGCTAGCCTACAGTCTGTTACAACTGATGGTTCAAAGACCAAGACCCAGTCTCCCAGGGGACAAAGAAGAAGAGGAGATTGGAAAAATGAATCTGTGAGAGGAAGTCGTGAGCACCAGAAGGAGCACCAGAGCAGTCCATCGCTGCTAGCTGCTCTACAGCCCCGTTAGCTGCAGTGCTGACACAGACACCGCTCCTCTGATTTAAGCCAGTCACCTGTTGATGAACCAAGGCGGCCTCTTCTTGGTGTTATCCGCCACGGAAACTGGACGGCAGGAGCGCTACTTCAATCGCAGATGGTATGAGGATTAGAAATGGCTGGAATATTCTATTTTTATTCTGTGTTTTCTGCTTTGCATGCCGCCACTTTCGACATGTTAATTATTCATTCCATTTTTGACCTTATGATGTTGTGATCCGAATCATTAGCGTGTGCACTTTACAGCCTATGTTATTAATTTCACTGTTCATTTCATTTCTTAAGTTATGATGTCACGAAACAACATTGTCAATGCATAGTTGTTTGTTTTCATTAATAATGAAAAATACAGTACACTTGTGGCATTTTGGATGCATTGTCTGGTTATTGGCAGGGGCATGGGCGCTGTCCGGTGCTGAATCTGTCACCTTTGCACGTGAAACAGTTTTGCCATTGCCTTGTGGTCACTTGTATTAGGCTCAACTATTTTGTTGAATAGTCTTTGGCCAAATTCACTTAAAACTACTTTTATATTGAACATGCTCGTGCTGTGTATCATAGCGGCTTTTGATTGAAGAAACGAGAACCTCCTTATACAGTAACTGAAGTCATAAAAAGCAATTGTTTTCTCAGCACCCCCACATATCGGAAGAGAAAAGATCCTGGCGCCGTGCAGCTGTACACGTGTATCTCTTCTTATTATATGACTTATAATCAGAAACTAGCGAGTTAACGACTTTGCTGACAGCCAAACGTCAACCAGGTGCAACAACACAAGACATAGCATCCAGCTTATATTACTTAGAAGCCCAACAGCAAAGAAGCCCAGCATGACATCTGTCTTTCAGCCTTTTATTTCACCAAGTTCTTGCTAACATCTAAAAGTCAGGTCCAGATTTGATTTTGTCCAGCCGCTTCTTGCTCTGTCACGCTCTCCTTATTTCTACTTAGCTTCCTCCTTCAGCATCCTTTTCTGTCTCTTCACCTCCGCCAGCAAGTCCATAGAGGAGGCTGCTGAGCCTGGTTGCATTGCACGGTGGCCCAGCTCTTGTTCTAAGAATGACACCAGCTCTGCTCGCTGTCGGCATTCCCTCGCACCCTGAAAATCTCCCCTTCCAAGTGGTGCAAAACTGTGGTAAAAACACGTCTGTAATTAACAAAGTGAACTAGCACTAGCTACATGTTGCTAACAGCCACTCTGGTTTGCCTTTGGAAGAAGCTCACCAGTACTAGGAATCGCTGTGAACTTTGTAATCGAGGGACCCTATCTGGAATCATAACTGGGCTTTGGACCGTCCTTTGGTCAGCTTATTCCTCATAAAGCACGCCGTTTCTTGGCCACAAGAGGCTGCCTTTATGGAGACACGGGTGCTGAATTGACAGCATCTTTCTTCCTCGTCCTCGTCCTCGTCAGCAGGCTAAATGTCGAAACAGCGCCAC
The DNA here is from genome assembly GCA_036365135.1 of Miichthys miiuy. Classification (NCBI taxonomy): domain Eukaryota; kingdom Metazoa; phylum Chordata; class Actinopteri; family Sciaenidae; genus Miichthys; species Miichthys miiuy. The sequence goes on from CM071619.1 coordinate 6,661,578, forward strand.
CAGACCTTTGACTCCACGTTGTGGCTGAAAACGGTACTGCAGCGCATCTTCCAGCACCGTAACCAGGATTCAGTTCCGGCGAGGAGAGCAGTTAAAACGTAACGGCCCGGCGCAGGCGCATTAGGGTTACCCATGATCCCACGGGGCAACTTGACGTGTTTTTAAAGCTTTAATTCAAAAAGTAAGGCATCTTAAAACCTGAAAAGTGTTTCTAGTGAGTGGACTCAACAGGCGTGATCGTGTCAACGTGGTAGCAGACAAACAAATTGACCTGCACCGTGAGTGAGAGCAAGTGCGCATCAGAGGCATATAAAAGCCGAGTGGAACTTTGCTCAATACTGGTAGTTGGTCACGGTGTTCCCTGCGCGGTAGCGACAGCCACAGACAGGCACACATGCACGCATGCGCACCCAACACCCAATCCCCGTTAGAAACACAGGGCTCCACTGAGCAGCTGCGGACCTATGAGCTGTGGTATGAAAAAAAAAAAAAAAAGTCCCTACCGGCAGCGCTGTGACCGCTACTTTTTAGTAGGGCCCTTTTGTGAGTGTGATAGAAAACTCGCTTAAACACTTTGAATGACAAAATTGACCGGGAAACATCCCACTGTTTTGATCGGGCCAACGGCTGCCATAGTACCTGTCTTTTGCTGTTCGTGACGTCATGCGCCTCGGTGGCCGAACGGTTGGCGTCCAGAACAACGTCTAAAAATTCATTCTACGCATGCGCACAGCGCTAGAGATCCGCTGGTCGCGAGTTCGAGTCCAGCGAGGCATGTCACAGTGACATTGTGCATTCAGTTCACTGGTAAAGGAAGCTGATGCCACTTTCATGTTAAAGTGGACTTGTTTGCAGTGTGAACTTTGTAATCGAGGGACCCTATTTGGAATCATAGCGGGCTTTGGTCTTCTGGTGGCTTCTACAGTACAGTAAAGTCTAAGTACACTCACAGTACACTGAAGTCAAATGTAAAGCGGCATGTATGTAAGTAAAGAGGTTTCTCTAACAGGAGACTTCAAATTGCTTGTCCCATTCCCAGGGACTGCGCTAACCGGCACTAGGGGGTGCTATAGCCCTGTCAAAAATCTGTGTATCCCCAGTTAAGCCCCTCAAGCACTTTGTTTTATATTTTAAAATATTTTATTTTATTTATTTATTTATTTTTTAAGTTAAAAAACATTAAAAAGTTAACAAGTAGCCATTCCAAGCCCCCGTTCCAATCCAATCCCCGCTGTGTGTGTGTGTGTGTGTGCGTGTGTGTGTGTGAGGGGAGAGGAGGGGGGAGTCTTTTGTTTATACTCGTGCGTTGGGCTAAGGCTAGCTAGCCTACAGTCTGTTACAACTGATGGTTCAAAGACCAAGACCCAGTCTCCCAGGGGACAAAGAAGAAGAGGAGATTGGAAAATGAATCTGTGAGAGGAACTCGTGAGCACCAGAAGGAGCACCAGAGCAGTCCATCGCTGCTAGCTGCTCTACAGCCCCGTTAGCTGCACTGCTGACACAGACACCGCTCTCTGATTTAAGCCAGTCACCTGTTGATGAACCAAGGCGGCCTCTTCTTCGTGTTATCCGCCACGGAAGCTGGACGGCAGGAGCGCTACTTCAATCGCAGATGGTATGAGGATTAGAAATGGCTGGAATATTCTATTTTTTATTCTGTGTTTTCTGCTTTGCATGCCGCCACTTTCGACATGTTAATTATTCATTCCATTTTTGACCTTATGATGTTGTGATCCGAATCATTAGCGTGTGCACTTTACAGCCTATGTTATTAATTTCACTGTTCATTTCATTTCTTAAGTTATGATGTCACGAAACAACATTGTCAATGCATAGTTGTTTGTTTTCATTAATAATGAAAATACAGTACACTTGTGGCATTTTGGATGCATTGTCTGGTTATTGGCAGGGGCATGGGCGCTGTCCGGTGCTGAATCTGTCACCTTTGCACGTGAAACAGTTTTGCCATTGCCTTGTGGTCACTTGTATTAGGCTCAACTATTTTGTTGAATAGTCTTTGGCCAAATTCACTTAAAACTACTTTTATATTGAACATGCTCGTGCTGTGTATCATAGCGGCTTTTGATTGAAGAAACGAGAACCTCCTTATACAGTAACTGAAGTCATAAAAAGCAATTGTTTTCTCAGCACCCCCACATATCGGAAGAGAAAAGATCCTGGCGCGTGCAGCTGTACACGTGTATCTCTTCTTATTATATGACTTATAATCAGAAACTAGCGAGTTAACGACTTTGCTGACAGCCAAACGTCAACCAGGTGCAACAACACAAGACATAGCATCCAGCTTATATTACTTAGAAGCCCAACAGCAAAGAAGCCCAGCATGACATCTGTCTTTCAGCCTTTTATTTCACCAAGTTCTTGCTAACATCTAAAAGTCAGGTCCAGATTTGATTTTGTCCAGCCGCTTCTTGCTCTGTCACGCTCTCCTTATTTCTACTTAGCTTCCTCCTTCAGCATCCTTTTCTGTCTCTTCACCTCCGCCAGCAAGTCCATAGAGGAGGCTGCTGAGCCTGGTTGCATTGCACGGTGGCCCAGCTCTTGTTCTAAGAATGACACCAGCTCTGCTCGCTGTCGGCATTCCTCGCACCCTGAAAATCTCCCTTCCAAGTGGTGCAAAACTGTGGTAAAAACACGTCTGTAATTAACAAAGCGAACTAGCACTAGCTACATGTTGCTAACAGCCACTCTGGTTTGCCTTTGGAAGAAGCTCACCAGTACTAGGAATCGCTGTGAACTTTGTAATCGAGGGACCCTATCTGGAATCATAACTGGGCTTTGGACCGTCCTTTGGTCAGCTTATTCCTCATAAAGCACGCCGCTTGGCCACAAGAGGCTGTCTTTATGGAGACACGGGTGCTGAATTGACAGCATCTTTCTTCCTCGTCCTCGTCCTCGTCAGCAGGCTAAATGTCGAAACAGCGCCACCAGACCTTTGACTCCACGTTGTGGCTGAAAACGGTACTGCAGCGCATCTTCCAGCACCGTAACCAGGATTCAGTTCCGGGCGAGGAGAGAGCAGTTAAAACGTAACGGCCCCGGCGCAGGCGCATTAGGGTTACCCATGATCCCACGGGGCAACTTGACGTGTTTTTAAAGCTTTAATTCAAAAAGTAAGGCATCTTAAAACCTGAAAAGTGTTTCTAGTGAGTGGACTCAACAGGCGTGATCGTGTCAACGTGGTAGCAGACAAACAAATTGACCTGCACCGTGAGTGAGAGCAAGTGCGCATCAGAGGCATATAAAGCCGAGTGGAACTTTGCTCAATACTGGTAGTTGGTCACGGTGTTCCCTGCGCGGTAGCGACAGCCACAGACAGGCACACATGCACGCATGCGCACCCAACACCCAATCCCCGTTAGAAACACAGGGCTCCACTGAGCAGCTGCGGACCTATGAGCTGTGGTATGAAAAAAAAAAAAAAAAAAGTCCCTACCGGCAGCGCTGTGACCGCTACTTTTTAGTAGGGCCCTTTTGTGAGTGTGATAGAAAACTCGCTTAAACACTTTGAATGACAAAATTGACCGAGAAACATCCCACTGTTTTGATCGGGCCAACGGCTGCCATAGTACCTGTCTTTTGCTATTCGTGACGTCATGCGCCTCGGTGGCCGAACGGTTGGCGTCCAGAACAACGTCTAAAAATTCATTCTACGCATGCGCACAGCGCTAGAGATCCGCTGGTCGCGAGTTCGAGTCCAGCGAGGCATGTCACAGTGACATTGTGCATTCAGTTCACTGGTAAAGGAAGCTGATGCCACTTTCATGTTAAAGTGGACTTGTTTGCAGTGTGAACTTTGTAATCGAGGGACCCTATTTGGAATCATAGCGGGCTTTGGTCTGGTCCTTCCACTGCAGCCTTCTGGTGGCTTCTACAGTACAGTACAGTCTAAGTACACTCACAGTACACTGAAGTCAAATGTAAAGCGGCATGTATGTAAGTAAAGAGGTTTCTCCAACAGGAGACTTCAAATTGCTTGTCCCATTCCCAGGGACGGCGCTAACCGGCACTAGGGGGTGCTATAGCCCTGTCAAAAATCTGTGTATCCCCAGTTAAGCCCCTCAAGCACTTTGTTTTATATTTTAAAATATTTTATTTTATTTATTTATTTATTTTTTAAGTTAAAAAACATTAAAAAGTTAACAAGTAGCCATTCCAAGCCCCCGTTCCAATCCAATCCCCGCTGTGTGTGTGTGTGTGTGTGTGAGGGGAGAGGAGGGGGGAGTCTTTTGTTTATACTCGTGCGTTGGGCTAAGGCTAGCTAGCCTACAGTCTGTTACAACTGATGGTTCAAAGACCAAGACCCAGTCTCCCAGGGGGACAAAGAAGAAGAGGGAGATTGGAAAAATGAATCTGTGAGAGGAAGTCGTGAGCACCAGAAGGAGCACCAGAGCAGTCCATCGCTGCTAGCTGCTTTACAGCCCCCGTTAGCTGCACTGCTGACACAGACACCGCTCCTCTGATTTAAGCCAGTCACCTGTTGATGAACCAAGGCGGCCTCTTTTTCGGTGTTATCCGCCACGGAAGCTGGACGGCAGGAGCGCTACTTCAATCGCAGATGGTATGAGGATTAGAAATGGCTGGAATATTCTATTTTTATTCTGTGTTTTCTGCTTTGCATGCCGCCACTTTCGACATGTTAATTATTCATTCCATTTTTGACCTTATGATGTTGTGATCCGAATCATTAGCGTGTGCACTTTACAGCCTATGTTATTAATTTCACTGTTCATTTCATTTCTTAAGTTATGATGTCACGAAACAACATTGTCAATGCATAGTTGTTTGTTTTCATTAATAATAAAAATACAGTACACTTGTGGCATTTTGGATGCATTGTCTGGTTATTGGCAGGGGCATGGGCGCTGTCCGGTGCTGAATCTGTCACCTTTGCACGTGAAACAGTTTTGCCATTGCCTTGTGGTCACTTGTATTAGGCTCAACTATTTTGTTGAATAGTCTTTGGCCAAATTCACTTAAAACTACTTTTATATTGAACATGCTCGTGCTGTGTATCATAGCGGCTTTTGATTGAAGAAACGAGAACCTCCTTATACAGTAACTGAAGTCATAAAAGCAATTGTTTTCAGCACCCCACATATCGGAAGAGAAAAGATCCTGGCGCCGTGCAGCTGTACACGTGTATCTCTTCTTATTATATGACTTATAATCAGAAACTAGCGAGTTAACGACTTTGCTGACAGCCAAACGTCAACCAGGTGCAACAACACAAGACATAGCATCCAGCTTATATTACTTAGAAGCCCAACAGCAAAGAAGCCCAGCATGACATCTGTCTTTCAGCCTTTTATTTCACCAAGTTCTTGCTAACATCTAAAAGTCAGGTCCAGATTTGATTTTGTCCAGCCGCTTCTTGCTCTGTCACGCTCTCCTTATTTCTACTTAGCTTCCTCCTTCAGCATCCTTTTCTGTCTCTTCACCTCCGCCAGCAAGTCCATAGAGGAGGCTGCTGAGCCTGGTTGCATTGCACGGTGGCCCAGCTCTTGTTCTAAGAATGACACCAGCTCTGCTCGCTGTCGGCATTCCCTCGCACCCTGAAAATCTCCCCTTCCAAGTGGTGCAAAACTGTGGTAAAAACACGTCTGTAATTAACAAAGTGAACTAGCACTAGCTACATGTTGCTAACAGCCACTCTGGTTTGCCTTTGGAAGAAGCTCACCAGTACTAGGAATCGCTGTGAACTTTGTAATCGAGGGACCCTATCTGGAATCATAACTGGGCTTTGGACCGTCCTTTGGTCAGCTTATTCCTCATAAAGCACGCCGTTTCTTGGCCACAAGAGGCTGTCTTTATGGAGACACGGGTGCTGAATTGACGGCATCTTTCTTCCTCGTCCTCGTCCTCGCAGCAGGCTAAATGTCGAAACAGCGCCACCAGACCTTTGACTCCACGTTGTGGCTGAAAACGGTACTGCAGCGCATCTTCCAGCACCGTAACCAGGATTCAGTTCCGGGCGAGGAGAGAGCAGTTAAAACGTAACGGCCCGGCAGGCGCATTAGGGTTACCCATGATCCCACGGGGCAACTTGACGTGTTTTTAAAGCTTTAATTCAAAAAGTAAGGCATCTTAAAACCTGAAAAGTGTTTCTAGTGAGTGGACTCAACAGGCGTGATCGTGTCAACGTGGTAGCAGACAAACAAATTGACCTGCACCGTGAGTGAGAGCAAGTGCGCATCAGAGGCATATAAAAGCCGAGTGGAACTTTGCTCAATACTGGTAGTTGGTCACGGTGTTCCCTGCGCGGTAGCGACAGCCACAGACAGGCACACATGCACGCATGCGCACCCAACACCCAATCCCCGTTAGAAACACAGGGCTCCACTGAGCAGCTGCGGACCTATGAGCTGTGGTATGAAAAAAAAAAAAAAAGTCCCTACCGGCAGCGCTGTGACCGCTACTTTTTAGTAGGGCCCTTTTGTGAGTGTGATAGAAAACTCGCTTAAACACTTTGAATGACAAAATTGACCGAGAAACATCCCACTGTTTTGATCGGGCCAACGGCTGCCATAGTACCTGTCTTTTGCTATTCGTGACGTCATGCGCCTCGGTGGCGAACGGTTGGCGTCCAGAACAACGTCTAAAAATTCATTCTACGCATGCGCACAGCGCTAGAGATCCGCTGGTCGCGAGTTCGAGTCCAGCGAGGCATGTCACAGTGACATTGTGCATTCAGTTCACTGGTAAAGGAAGCTGATGCCACTTTCATGTTAAAGTGGACTTGTTTGCAGTGTGAACTTTGTAATCGAGGGACCCTATTTGGAATCATAGCGGGCTTTGGTCTGGTCCTTCCACTGCAGCCTTCTGGTGGCTTCTACAGTACAGTACAGTCTAAGTACACTCACAGTACACTGAAGTCAAATGTAAAGCGGCATGTATGTAAGTAAAGAGGTTTCTCCAACAGGAGACTTCAAATTGCTTGTCCCATTCCCAGGACGGCGCTAACCGGCACTAGGGGTGCTATAGCCCTGTCAAAAATCTGTGTATCCCCAGTTAAGCCCTCAAGCACTTTGTTTTATATTTTAAAATATTTTATTTTATTTATTTATTTATTTATTAAGTTAAAAACATTAAAATGTTAACAAGTAGCCATTCCAAGCCCCGTTCCAATCCAATCCCGCTGTGTGTGTGTGTGTGTGTGAGGGGAGAGAGGGGGAGTCTTTTGTTTATACTCGTGGGCTAAGGCTAGCTAGCCTACAGTCTGTTACAACTGATGGTTCAAAGACCAAGACCCAGTCTCCCAGGGGACAAAGAAGAAGAGGAGATTGGAAAAATGAATCTGTGAGAGGAACTCGTGAGCACCAGAAGGAGCACCAGAGCAGTCCATCGCTGCTAGCTGCTCTACAGCCCCCGTTAGCTGCACTGCTGACACAGACACCGCTCCCTCTGATTTAAGCCAGTCACCTGTTGATGAACCAAGGCGGCCTCTTCTTCGGTGTTATCCGGCCACGGAAGCTGGACGGCAGGAGCGCTACTTCAATCGCAGATGGTATGAGGATTAGAAATGGCTGGAATATTCTATTTTTTATTCTGTGTTTTCTGCTTTGCATGCCGCCACTTTCGACATGTTAATTATTCATTCCATTTTTGACCTTATGATGTTGTGATCCGAATCATTAGCGTGTGCACTTTACAGCCTATGTTATTAATTTCACTGTTCATTTCATTTCTTAAGTTATGATGTCACGAAACAACATTGTCAATGCATAGTTGTTTGTTTTCATTAATAATGAAAAATACAGTACACTTGTGGCATTTTGGATGCATTGTCTGGTTATTGGCAGGGGCATGGGCGCTGTCCGGTGCTGAATCTGTCACCTTTGCACGTGAAACAGTTTTGCCATTGCCTTGTGGTCACTTGTATTAGGCTCAACTATTTTGTTGAATAGTCTTTGGCCAAATTCACTTAAAACTACTTTTATATTGAACATGCTCGTGCTGTGTATCATAGCGGCTTTTGATTGAAGAAACGAGAACCTCCTTATACAGTAACTGAAGTCATAAAAAGCAATTGTTTTCTCAGCACCCCCACATATCGGAAGAGAAAAGATCCTGGCGCCGCAGCTGTACACGTGTATCTCTTCTTATTATATGACTTATAATCAGAAACTAGCGAGTTAACGACTTTGCTGACAGCCAAACGTCAACCAGGTGCAACAACACAAGACATAGCATCCAGCTTATATTACTTAGAAGCCCAACAGCAAAGAAGCCCAGCATGACATCTGTCTTTCAGCCTTTTATTTCACCAAGTTCTTGCTAACATCTAAAAGTCAGGTCCAGATTTGATTTTGTCCAGCCGCTTGCTCTGTCACGCTCTCCTTATTTCTACTTAGCTTCCTCCTTCAGCATCCTTTTCTGTCTCTTCACCTCCGCCAGCAAGTCCATAGAGGAGGCTGCTGAGCCTGGTTGCATTGCACGGTGGCCCAGCTCTTGTTCTAAGAATGACACCAGCTCTGCTCGCTGTCGGCATTCCTCGCACCCTGAAAATCTCCCTTCCAAGTGGTGCAAAACTGTGGTAAAACACGTCTGTAATTAACAAAGTGAACTAGCACTAGCTACATGTTGCTAACAGCCACTCTGGTTTGCCTTTGGAAGAAGCTCACCAGTACTAGGAATCGCTGTGAACTTTGTAATCGAGGACCCTATCTGGAATCATAACTGGGCTTTGGACCGTCCTTTGGTCAGCTTATTCCTCATAAAGCACGCCGTTTCTTGGCCACAAGAGGCTGCCTTTATGGAGACACGGGGTGCTGAATTGACAGCATCTTTCTTCCTCGTCCTCGTCCTCGTCCTCGTCAGCAGGCTAAATGTCGAAACAGCGCCACCAGACCTTTGACTCCACGTCGTGGCTGAAAACGGTACTGCAGCGCATCTTCCAGCACCGTAACCAGGATTCAGTTCCGGGCGAGGAGAGAGCAGTTAAAACGTAACGGCCCCGGCGCAGGCGCATTAGGGTTACCCATGATCCCACGGGCAACTTGACGTGTTTTAAAGCTTTAATTCAAAAAGTAAGGCATCTTAAAACCTGAAAAGTGTTTCTAGTGAGTGGACTCAACAGGCGTGATCGTGTCAACGTGGTAGCAGACAAACAAATTGACCTGCACCGTGAGTGAGAGCAAGTGCGCATCAGAGGCATATAAAAGCCGAGTGGAACTTTGCTCAATACTGGTAGTTGGTCACGGTGTTCCCTGCGCGGTAGCGACAGCCACAGACAGGCACACATGCACGCATGCGCACCCAACACCCAATCCCCGTTAGAAACACAGGGCTCCACTGAGCAGCTGCGGACCTATGAGCTGTGGTATGAAAAAAAAAAAAAAAAAAAAAAAGTCCCTACCGGCAGCGCTGTGACCGCTACTTTTTAGTAGGGCCCTTTTGTGAGTGTGATAGAAAACTCGCTTAAACACTTTGAATGACAAAATTGACCGGGAAACATCCCACTGTTTTGATCGGGCCAACGGCTGCCATAGTACCTGTCTTTTGCTGTTCGTGACGTCATGCGCCTCGGTGGCCGAACGGTTGGCGTCCAGAACAACGTCTAAAAATTCATTCTACGCATGCGCACAGCGCTAGAGATCCGCTGGTCGCGAGTTCGAGTCCAGCGAGGCATGTCACAGTGACATTGTGCATTCAGTTCACTGGTAAAGGAAGCTGATGCCGCTTTCATGTTAAAGTGGACTTGTTTGCAGTGTGAACTTTGTAATCGAGGGACCCTA
>CM071619.1:6671835-6705623 GCA_036365135.1 Miichthys miiuy
CTATCTCTCTCCTATTGCCTTACTCCCACTGTCTCTCCATCTCAGTCACTCCCTCTCACTCAATCACACACACAAGCCCAAATTCAACAAGCAAGGCAGGTCTCAGTTTTGTCAAGTAAATAATATATGTGTGTGTTATGAGTGTATGTTACACCCATTGTTTTAATTATTGTGATGAGCTCAACCTCTCCACTTTCCAGGTGTTTTTCTATAATATTTTGGATGTCTGATTTGTCTGTGTTGATCTATTGCGGGCAAGGATGTTTGGGTATAATTCTGACAGCCTCTCTAACATGAACAAAATAAAGTTTGAATGCAGCTTTCAACCAAAAAAAAAAAAAGTGTGGTTTAACGCCTCTGTGCTGTCACTGCAGTTATTCTGATGACTAAAGTACATTTCTAACTGTACATTTCAACTCGCTGGTTGTTTGTTTGGTTATACGTTGCTGTCAGGGTGTGATTTACAGTGTTGTAGGTGCATAATGTAACCATGTAACAGTGTAAGTCTTCGAGACATTAGAAAGTAGAGAGCAGTGTGCAGGCATTCACTTCATCCTAAAGAGTGCAACCTTATTTTTGTGAAAGCATTTAAGAAACAGAAGAAAATACAAAAAGGTTTTGCATGCCTAAACCAGCTTTTAACTAGTATGTACATATTGTGAGGGGATTTTCTATTCTAGCATGCCACATATAGGGGTTACACAGGGCAAAGCATATGTCTCAAGGTCTCTGTAGGGGCAGTGTTAAACCTTTGATTGGCATGGGGACACTGATTTCTCTCTTTAAGATACAGAGCAGCAGTTTAGGAGAACAGGCACCATTCTGATTATTACTGTGGTAACCAAGGTCAGAGGATAGGGCTGTCTCACTCACAACGGGTAAGTAAATAACATATTAATAATGTAATGTACGACCACTAAGGGTAAATATATTTCCTTGTCTGTAGACTAATGACTATTGAGGGGCACCTAGTATTTGTGGCACTATCCTGAGGACATATAAACAAGCCAGAGGACACCTTCTTCAGAACTGAGGCCGCATCATGCCATGACAAGTGTATTGATAAATCATCCATTCTCCTTGATCAAGCTTCAATAAACCTTTCAGCATAAGACATCTTGAGCTCCTGTCCACTTCCTCTCCACCGACTGAGCTGACCATTGATGAATGGAATTCTCCTTAACACTTAATATACACTATACTGATTATATAAAAATCAGCACAAATCAGCACAGAAGAGAATAAAAAATATGTCATCATATTATATTTCCTTTATATTAGAAATGTCTGAATGCCAATGTTTTAACATGAAATCTCCAACCCACACATCACAGGTGTGCTAAAGTTCCCAGTGCATGTGGGCCTCTAGACTTTATAAATAATGTAGTGACATGTTTTTCGATTTACATTCACAGCCTGTAATCTTCATTTTCCATCATATAATTATTTATAAAAAATAAAAAAAAATCAGTACAAACAGGCACACACTTACTCATAGTGACTCACTTCTTTGCTCAGGATAGTTAATGAACACCACACAGTGAGTTAGCTGTACATATGTCTTCCTGGCTGTAAAACATCAGTGATCAATAATGTCCAATCGTTAAAAAAGAGGAGTTTAGTTTGTACTCTCATCAGCAGAACAGATGCGGTTGTACAATAGCAGTGGCTGTTAAAAGCTTTAATTCTGAGTGTTCTCCTTGTTGAGGGGAGGACATATTTATGGTAAACACATGTTATTTCATGTGTCACTGTCTTTGTAGAAGTGAGTATGGACACGCAGAACATTATTGCATCTTTCTGGATTCTCAATTTTCGTCAATATGACGTGTTTCTGACAGCACTCGTCAAAATAGATTAAACTTTGCAGATGATAAAGTCGGTATTTTTTTTGCCTTTAAAATCTAAATCAGGTCCCAAAGCTTGTGACCCACATGCAACTGTATTATGGAGCTCAAATCCTAATTCATATCAGCATCGCCATGTCAGTGAGCAATGAAGACTGTGGGATGGATGTGACATCCCTTGTCATTCTTACACTGTGCAGGCATGTCTTCTCGACATAGCTGTCAGGTCAGATTGGTATATGGGTTATATTCTTGGACAAATATTACCAACTATCAAAACAACTTTGATACAAATATAGATTTTGAATTTGTTATGAATGCCCAATGGTGCAAATGCAGACTTAAAAAAAATATTCAGCTGAAAAATGATTGATAGTGTAGTCAATCATGTTTACACTGAAAGTGAAAAAAAAACAAACAAAAAAAAAACAACTCTTGGCTGTTGACAAAAGGAATTAAAGTGTCTCACAGTGGTGCCAGGCACCAGGCAATAAACATCAGACAGGGACAGTGCAGACAGTGTATGTCACTGCTGCACACTTTGCTTCTACAACTGCTCTCGATGTTCCAGCTCTCTTGAGATTTACACACTCCAGCTCCACTCCTAATGAGAGTGCTAATCATCCAATGCACTGGACCAGTCAGACAATACTTTATCTATCCTTGGGGTACAGACGTGAAAATAATGATTCATTAACTTGGGTGAAGAAGGGTATGGAATTAAATCAATATTTTTATTACGGCCTGCTCCTTCTGAACCCTCTATTTAAGAGCATAAGGGGCATTTCTTGTAGCTTTTGTTCTTGTCATTGTCAGTCAAGATTATTATTGACATGCCAACCTAAAGGTCACCCACTTCATCCAGTCTTGTTTTTCACAATCGTTGTAAATCATTATATGATCCAAAATGATTATGTTCCTTTCAAATAACCGGCAAGACCCTTAAGTGGGACTTCAATGAGTTACTTTTCACTTTCAGGCCTATAAACTACCATTCAGTCGTTGCCCTTGGTAACATTACTACAGTGCTAATAAGCACCCTTAAGACATTGAGTCTCTAACATGGCAGTATATTGCTTTAAAAAAAATGTCTCTTGGGTTTTCCAACACAGTTCTCTTCTTGTTTTTGCCCATGTTCCTCAAGTCAATGAGGTCTCTGGATCCGGCCTGAATGCATTATTATTATTATTATTATTATTATTATTATTATTATTATTATGCAATTCGCATTCTGTTAGGTTCACCACCAACAGGAATGTCTTCCTGTAATTGTTAACATTTTCTATGAAAAGCTTTTTGAATTTTGTGGATACCGAAAACACTGAAAACATTTGGCATGGATGGAAGCTGAAAATGGAAAGCAACGGTCTGATAATTACGATGGTTCTCAAAGGGTTTTTAAAGACGGTAATGTTGATTGTTCCTTCACTTTGGTAGAGACTAAAATGACCTACCTCAGGCTTATAGAAAATACTGTATATGTGCAGTCATTCATGATTCATTATCATCATCATCATAAACAAATTTCAACTGGGAAATTCTGACCTCCAACTTTGACTGGAACACAGCATTAGTCGTGTCTTGACGAATGAAAACACATTTCATAGACCATTCTGAAATGAACAAAACTCCTCAATTACTTAAAATTGGCTCATTGACAGTATTCCTGGTTCATTAAACACATTTTTATTTTCCTAGTGCATAACAAATGATATTCAAATGACAAATGTATTTGAGTTCAGACAGCAGGGCAAGACATGCATTTGATAACTCTTACTGCATATTTAACCTTGTCTGTATAGTCTTTCCATCATTGTAAGGTATTTAAATCAGACATAAGCCGCATTGGAAGTGTTACAGAAATGTTAGTAGGTCAGACCTAGTAAAACTGCCATTGTGACTTTTACAGAAAAGTTACTGAGGGCGAACATGACACTAACATCTAAAATTGCCAGCACTTTTATATAACACAGTCAATGTGAAAGCGGCTTTGCACATGTGCCTACCCCATAGGATGCAACATATAACTCTGATGCCATTTAGAAACATAAAAACAGGAAAAGATGGCAGCCCTCGGGACAGCTGCATGGCTGAGTGACATTTTTTATGAGGATGTATATGTGAGACTGTCAGTCCCTGCGGTGGAATAACTTAGTGACTCAACATGAAGCCGTCAGTGGATGACACGACGATGAGGACACAGGAGGCACCCAGTCCACTCCATCACACCTTGGCAAAGCAAACAATCCAGACAGAAGCTTCTCATGGCTGCTTCAGCAAGCTTTGAAGGGTATTTGTCCTGAATAAAGATACTTGAGAATGAAATCAAGGAGCCAGATATAAAATGCCTCCAGCTGCATTTGAAGACAGCGTAACTGATCGAGACCTGTCCGTGACAACCGGAGGCTTTGAAATTAAACATTACCTTATAAACATGGGAAGGCTTAACTGTGTGTGATAGACATCTGTATCCACTTTTCTTTCCCATGTCGCAGATTCTGAAGCCAGCGCAATAATCAAAGGAACAGCACTGACTCTTATATCAAGGGCTTTTCATGTGGTAGTGTTTAAACTTGTGAATATGCATTCAATAAAGAGGGAAACATCAATGGGGGGAAATTCATCACTTTGACTGGCTGTGCCCTTGGCCCTTGATGTCTCAGGTATATGTAAGATTGTGTAGAAGAAGTGTGGACCTATCAATCCTACTGCCATTCCTCCTCAGCATCTGTTTAACTGAATGAGGTTTTGCAATTCATATAACAACAGTTCATTCATTATCTCAACAGAGCAATTCTCTGAGATTTTAGGAACAGCAAGAAAAAAACTAGACTAGGACTGGAAAAAATTAACACAATATTTTATTGATCCCTGTTGGGTAATTGTCTTGTGCTTCCTCTTCTGCAAGGTACTAAGAGGTAGAATCAGCAGCAGAGCAGAGCTTCTGCAGCAGCATCCTGCTGTCCTGATCTATGGGTGTGTGTTAGTTTACTGTTAACTGCTGTGAAAGTTTTCACCTTTCAAAAGTCCCTGGACGTATGGTGCTTCTGCTGCTGCATTACAGGGAGTGGAGGAACAGCTGAATAGGTGCACTGACGCTTGGATCTGTAAAGAGCAACCTTTAAGGATCACCAGTATAGCGTTCGTCATCAAAATCACTCTGCATTACGGTGGTTCTCAGAGAGAGAGTGAGTGTCACCCACTGATTCTACATGAAGTCATATGTTTTAAAGTAACCAATTTTACAATGTAGCTACACTACCGTTCAAACATTTAAATTATCTGCTACAAAGGGTGTGATTACTGTAGATGGCTGGGAAGACTATATATTTTTTAACAGTTAAATTATAATATAGGAAATCACCAGTTATTCCTAAAAGAAATTGTAAGCTTAGCTTCAAAATCTGTGCAGGATCAAATAGAACAACAGTTTCAGTGTCAAGAGCACAATAATGCCTACAAGAAGCTGGAGTCAGGTGTTGCTTTGGTGCAAAAGCAACAATAAATTTGCTCAAAGATATTCTCAAAGCTTCAATATAGAAATAGAAGGGTGGGTTTGCACTATTGGAATTGGATCATGTAATATCAGCACAACATACTATGAAGTGACAAATCACAGTTGAAAGTTCACTGAGTAGATTGCAGAGGGCCCTAAGGGAAACAGGTTCCCATAATATTTACAGCCCAACTGCACTGTTGTGTTTTGGTTCAGTAATAATCTTGGGTCACTTAAGCTTTTTTGGACTTCAAAACAAATTCAAGACCGAAGGGTATTTAGGGAAAAAAATAGTTACACCACTATTCTCTCCTGTTATGCAACACCATGGGGACATGGAATAAATGGAAGTTTTAATCACTTAATTGTTCTTCCTTAGGGGTCAAAGCTATTTTAAAAGAAAATAATACATTTGCTTTCTGATTACTATGTTTAAATAGCCATTATTGAAGGAAAGAAGAAAAACTGCCTAAAGCAAAGCTGCACCCAGTACCACCCAAGTGTCAGTGACGCTCTAGACTGGGTCTTTTTTTTATTTTTTTTTTTATTAAATCAACTCAATAATTAACAATATAATTGATCAGATGGGGATTTTCAAAAATATAGCCCACTGTGGTGTCTAACATCAAAGGTTGTGGATGCATATATTAATGCATTGTTCTTAGCTTGATGAACCTCTCCAATAAATTACAGCTTTTCTCACTAAACTATTCAGAAAACTTTCACTGACTGTCCATGAAGGTAAAAATAAAACCTAATCCAAGCCCAGTGGACTAATGCAAAAGTTTCTCTGCAGAGATTGCAAAACCATACAGCCCTCTCTGCAGCATGCCATCCATCATGCCCTTATGGTACAGTGGCTAGATGGAAGCCACTGCTGAATAAATGGCATATGACAGCTTGCCTGGAGTTTGGCAAATGGCACCTAAAGGACTCCAACAGCATGAGGAATAAACATTCTCTAGTCTTTTGAGACATAAAAATAATACTCTGGCCTGAATGCCAACCACTACATCATGGCAAAAATCAAGGAGCACTTAATGCATACTTAATGTCATCTCTTTGGAGGGAACGTACAATGGCGGCAACATGCTCAGGGGTTGGAAGAGCATTGAGGATTAGCCCTTTCAGGAGACCAAGACAATTTATATGTAGCTTTAGAATTAGTCTCTAAATGTTCTTGAGTTCCAGCAAAAGACTCCATTAAAAACTGAGACCTGACATTCTGTTTATGGACACTTACTTTCAGTGCGACAGAGCCAAAGGAAAAATGTGGTTTAACTACAAATATAAAAGTACATAAACCTGACACAAGAACACTTGAACACATTTATGAGCTTCTATACAGAGTGGAAGGAAGGATATGAATAATATATGGAAATCAATGTTGTAATACTACTACTACTACTACTATCGCTACTACTACTACTACTATCGCTAAAAAAAAAGAAAAAAAGAAATGATAATAATAATAATAATAATAATAATAATAATAATAATAATAATAATAATGGTTGTTTGCTGTTCATGTTTGCTGAAATTTTAGTATTAATCACAGTGATTGTATAAATGTACAGTATATATGAGCATACGTATGATTTTCAAGTAGAATGTCAGGCACCCAAGTTAGTTTCTTGGCTATATTCTGAATTCTGAATTTGTCCTCATTTCTCTTTTTGCTTCAGTAATACATATTCCTCCACGTCCAATGCAGTACTATGCAGTAGGACACTCATTTGGGACAAGTTAAGAATTACAACATATTTTCTGTTTGCATTAACTAGCACATGCATTATGGCGTATTGTTTTAATAAATCCCTTGAACAAGTGGCTTTTTGCACAATAATTCACCCCTGATACGTCTTAACACAAGTAACTTGCTTAAAATGAGAAAAATCAGTTTCACCCACAATGTGTGTCAAAGCAATTTTTCAGCTGGTTAGCATCCAGGATATATATATATATATATATATATATATATATAAAACACAACAAAAGAAACAAAGCATTAGTAACTACATAATCATGTCGCTGATACAGGCTACAGTTATTTCAGTAAATGAAAGGGAATATTCCCCTGCTCTGTCTTAATTAGTTCAGAGGTGGAACAAACAAAACTGTGCCGTGCAAATGTGCACTGATAGCATTTGCTAAATTAAACACCATATTCTTGATGGTGCTTACTTGGGTTGACATTTTCCTCATGGGTGTATGCCATGCAGTATAAATACTCAAACAAGATACAGAGTTAGCTATCAGTGAAATTACAACATAGATTTGATTCATGTGGCTCAGTACTGGTTTCTTCTGGGATCTCTTGAGAGATTTGGGCCATGCCTGTTTCTATTTAGTACACGCTGCAGAACTCTACTTATACTTCTCTTTAATATGTTCAAATTTTGTGACAAGAGCAAGCAAGCAACTGTGTATGAGAAATGTTTTGATGAAAAAGAAAATGCTATTCTGCCAATGGTCACATATTAACAAGGAGGTAAATAATGGGCTGGGTTATCTGCTCCAGCTTTGGGATGGTGCACAATTTTTCTCCAGATGCAGCAGGTTGTTTTCTATTCCGCTCTGAGCTGATTCACTGTTAATTGCCTGAAAATGGCCTCCAGAATGTTGGTGTGTGTGCAGTTCATTAAGCTCCACAGATAAGCTCATCATAATTTTCACATTGAACGGGGACCTTTCTGTGTTACCTCATTTATATTATAGTCTCATAGTGGATGATACTACCTCAGCTCATTTGGCTGAAAACAAAACATACAATCATGACAATAACGACAGCTTTTAGCAGCCCAGGCAATATGGTATTTTGTCAGGGTTATCAAATTGGTGAACAACCCATAATACAAAATGTACACCTCATCCTGCTCCATGAATGGCCAAATGTCCTGTCCTGCTTTTCACAAAGGCAGCCTGGATAAGGTAGGCCCCCTCCAAATATTAATTAAAGGACATCTTATTCTTCCTTTTCCCTCCTCCTCCACAGTCGATGTGACTATTAGCGGTGAAGTAATTACAAGTGGCGCAGACATATGAAAACCTTACTAATGACTCTGTAAAACTTTCATTCTGGGACTATCATCTGCTCACCCAAGTGGAAGGAGCTTATTGTGCCATACTGTGAGCTCAAGAGTTGGTAAGCTGGTCATACCACTGCCCAGGAGACAGGAAGGGGATTATTAGCTGTAACCTGAGCTATTGAAAACAGTAATGGAGTGCTGTGTGGATGAAACTAAATCCATTGCCTTTGAGCTGTTTTCATTAACTGGTAGTTAATTAATTGTTGAAAGTATTTTATTTAGCTTTTAATATATACATAGTCAGGCCATGTATATAGCCTATTTCTTAACCATCCTCCTTGCCTTTTCTCTGTCCCGAGGTGGCCTATACCTCCCACAAAGGTGTTGATGAGTGTTTCACCAAAGACTTCATATTGGTATATAATTATCCATTAATTGGCAAGCTCACCAATCATAATGAGACTCTTAATTAGTGCTTTATTTAAGGCAGGTGCACTGGAAAGACCAACCGCTCACCCCCATACATTACTGTAATAACAGATAGTGTAAGCATAAGAGCATCATATACTGTACAGTCACTGTCATAATCTGTCTCTACGAAATATACTAATTATGTCTTTGATTAGCCTTAAACATGTGTTTAGGAAAAAGAAAAAGATCCTTCTTCTCCAGCATAGTGGATCTATGAACAGAAAAACTCCCCCAGCCTGCTGCAATACACTATGATGGAATATCATTTTGGCCAATATCATACTTGTGCAACTGTACGTGTGATTTCTACTTTGAATTTCATGTCACAGTGTCTGTTTTCTACAGTTTGGTCATAGGTAAACTGTGCTTTCTAGTTGTCTCAGAGGGAAGCTTGTGTTCAACTACTTGTCCAAATCTCTCAAGAGAATAGTGTGAAGACACTGGCTTGTGTGTGTGGTCTCTTTATAACATCCATTGTCCATTACATCCAAGGCCACAGTTTGTCTTCAAACAAGAATAAATTTGTTCAGGATGGCAAATTCAAATCCCCAATCATGTGGGCTTAAAACACAAAGCATATTAGACACCGTGACTTCAAATTACACGCATTTTTGCCTGACTAAAGTATTAAACTGTAGCCTTTTTACTGGGATAGAGGGCTGTTTGATTACTGTAACTTACCTAGTAATGAGCATTTCAGTCAGTCCACCACTTTGGCCCAACCTGAAATATCTCAACAGTTATTGAAATGATTGCCATGAAATTTGGCACAGGCCCATGGTGGTCAGTGGATGAATTAAAGACTTGATCCCCCTGACATTTTCTCTAGTTAGACATATGTGACTCTGAGAGAGGTGTTCCAACAACTACAGAAACATTGAAATGTGGTACAGATATCCATGTTCTCCTTTGAACTTTTGTACTTCGAGTTGTGATAACTACCTCGATGTATTTATATTCTTTGACAGCAATGCATCTGAAAAAAAAAATGGTGCAAGACTGGATTTGTTATTTACAGCCAGTGAAGACAGGTGTTTGTGATATACCTGACTGGACTTCGCTCACTGTATAGAGCTGTATGAGCAATTTTATTGGCAAAGAAGCTCAGCGATTCATGGTCCAATCCCTTTGAGACAGATTATGAACGTAGTTCCAAAATTATTTACAACGTAAGTTTTCTTTCTCTATATTCACAGCTTTATGAGCAAACTAATTGTACATGTCAAGCTTTTTTGAACACGTGTCTGGTATCAACACCAGCTCTAAAATTGGCAACATGAAAGTTGTTGCTTTCTTGGCTCTTCAAATGATATACAAATTTGAGAGCCATAGTCTCTTCTAGTTGAGTTAACAGCCTGCGTGCTGTGAAAAGTTACTGGCGTACAACCAAATCAGCAAGGGTTATGATTGTTTTGCAAAATGCAATGGGCTCATGGAGCCAAATGAAAACTATTTGGATGTGAGCACCTTAAATTATCATCATTATTTCAGTTTACATGCACTTTCCACTCAGTGGTCAGGGCTTTATTTTAAGCAAGCAACACTGAGGTTACAGATCATCAACATCAAGTTGTCTTCTAAGTGACACATCTTTAATAAACTTCTGCAATAGACATCTGCTGCTTTTGCATTCCTTGTGTCACCAGAGATTTTTTTTTTTTTTCTGTGTCCCCATTATTGGCTTCATTAATGATTTTATTTCAGAGCTGTTGGTTTTAATAGTGCATGTGATGAGCTGACAGGAGTACAAATTTGTTGGGTCAGCAATCATCTCAAAGTCTTTGCTTCACTGACAAGCTGTGCCTCTCCAAATGCTTTGGCAGCGACGAGCTTATGTGATCCAGTGGATGTACTTAGAGTAGCAGTGGACTGGTGTTCAAAATCAATTTTCTTCCAAATAAAGGAAGTCAAAAGTCAATAATCTAGAAAAGGTATTTCATGTGTACCCACTTCATCTACTTTACTCACTTCACCCCTGACCAAATCGTATATTCCACTGACTCCTGCATTAATGGGCAAAACACACTCTATACAGTATATATACTGCTGACAGCTTCCCCTCCACTCATTCATATAACCTCACTGTGCATACCGCCTGCACACAAAAAAACTAAAGACCACGTGTCCTCAGTCAGCCACATGTTTGCATGTGTCATGAGAAAACTGTGGGCGGATGAGTCAAGCTATTAAAAGAAGAAGAAATCATATCAGAACACAATAAATAGAATATTAGAACATGTGTGTGCAGAGTTTGACAAGAAGTCAGGTTCATGTACACCTTTCTCTCTCATCCAGCTTCTCTTCTCTCTACCTCCCACGTCATCTCATTAATTGAAACCACTGCTCGTGTTCAGACTTTCTATTGCACCTCTTCACGTTAGACAGTCCTTTTCCTCATTCTCCCTCTTTGCTCTAATATTTGGTGGGGATGTCCTGTGAGACATCCCCCGCCACCCCAAGTCCACCTACTAACAGAAGGATCAAGACTCCTTGCTGGTTCAAGCTCAGATGCCCTCCTGCAGAGCACTCTGCCAGGATCTAAACCCGCCTCCGCCATGCCGTCCACACAGTCTCAGACTGTGCCAAAACTTTTTCTTTTAATAAATCATGTTTATGTCATATTTATGTGGTGAAGTCTCTTTTAGTGAAAAATCCAGATCCGACACAAGTTATTATTCAAAGCATAGACAGTTTTTTTATGTCATTTCTCTGTATCTTTAAGAAATTACCTCAGGCGTTAGGATCTGACATTATTACTGAATGCAGCAAAGGTAAGTTTATAAAGTTATCCGTTCAATTTTTCTCTCTTTTTTTGTATTTTTTATCCGTATTTTGGAGTTGAAACTGGAGGAAAAGAGTGAAGGCTACACTTTGCGCCGTCATCCATATAGGACAGCTACACAACAACAGCAGCACTTATGCACATACAACTTAAGTGTAAGATGAGTGGTTATGCAGCCGGCAGCTGCATTGATTAGAACTAAAGTGCACTGCATCATGCACGTGTGATACATGATTGAAAAACGTGGCTGGAACATGTCAGGTTTAGACAAGGTGTAAAACGACAAAGCCGCATGTGACGCATTAATGAAAATAAAGCCATAAACTGAATGAATGCAATGATGTGCGACTAAAGCATTGAACTCTAGCCTTTTATTATAATAAAAAAAAACTAATAAAAAACTATAACTATATACATGATAGCTGTCGCAGTCACCATACCTCCATAAAGCCAATGGGAGATTTTAGACGTGTAAACGTGTAACATGTAAAACAGCGCTCTGCACCTGCCTCATCAAAATACCAAATGAGGATAAATCTTTTGGAAGAATAGCGTGCAATCCCTCCAGTGGAGCCGCATGCCAAACAATAGCACAAGAGATTTTTTTAGAGGGACATGCGTGCCAAGTATTAATTTACATAATGCCTAAAATGATTTAGTACCTACAGTGCAGAATGTCAGAAATGCTAATGCTGTAATCTTTACACACCACACTGGATTCATATTCTAACCTGTAATCTGGGTGTAGTCTATATGTGCTGTGCATGCAAACAATCCAAAGTATTGTGTGATTTCCTTGTTGTCATTGTGTTTGCTCAGGCAGCAGTGATTCTTATTTCACTGTCAGAATTCAGCTCGTCTCTTTGATCTTTAATCCCACGATTGATCATGGCACTTTAACCTAGAGGGCCCCGCTGTGTCCTCAATCAACCTGCGGCCATCTCCATCACATTTACTGAAATGGAGGGATCCTCCTGGTGTGAAAAATGGAAGAGTGTCAAAGGGAAGAGAGAGGCAGCCCTCTGCCACTGTGCCTCACACAGTGCACAGGAGTGGGTGTAATGGATGAAAGAGGAATAAATATATTAAAGCTGAGATATATTGCTTCTGGTGTCGTTCAGTTACTTAATCAGCTGATCAGCCAGGAAGATTTTTTTTCAGACTTTTCCAATCTGTGCCGTCTTGCTAAAGCTGTAGAACACACCTGTTATGTGTTATGTTTGTATTACGTCCTCTGCTGCTGTGCATGTTCTTTTCCAACGAGCTCAGATGATTTAATCAGATCTGTTAAGTGTTTTGTTGTGAAACGTAGAAAATAATTACTCCTCAAAGGTATGCTAATAGAGATTGCTATGCTAAAAGGAAGGCTGCTCTTTTTGTGATCCTTGTTCAACAACCCAAAAAAAATAAAAAAATAAAAAATGGATTGGATAAGCTGTGTTTACATGTCTCTCTACAGGGCTGAGGAAAACACATTTCCTTTAATAACAAATGAAAATGTTGAGTGGCTGCTTGAAGCAAATGTTTCTGTACTTTACAAACTCATTTTGCTTCAACGGCCACATGGCTGCGGTCAGTGTAATTCATTTTCAGTGCAGCATGTTACTGTATTTCAACTGATGGAAGCAGAATCATCTTTCTCCTCCTATTAAATTTACAATGCACATGCACCGCTTCACCCTGCATGCCTATTGTCACAGTCCTTTTCAAAGAAATACTAGGTTTCCTTGAGGGATAAGTTATTAGGGTTGCGATGAGCCACACTAAAGATTTGAGAAATGAAATATTCAATAACTTACCTAGTGACCTTGTTAGACTTATTCCTTTGTCACAAACTCATTTTTCTGGGTCATTACTCGGAGAGGCTTGAGAAGCCGGAGAAGTCTTCAGAAGTTCTTTGACTCTGCTGCTGCTACTGGAGAGGTAAAGGAATGAATTTTGTCATTATAGGCGACCGAGAGGTTGGCAGGACAAAACAGGTCAGCCTTAGATCCCAGTGGATGTGATATCGCCTTTGATTCTCAAATTCTGCCCTTTTCTTCCTCACATAGGTGAATCAATCTGCATCGCAAAAGACTTGGGTACCCTTGTAAGGAAGATCTTTTGTCAGGCAAACCGAGCTTTTTCCTCCTTCCGCTGCTGTACTCTGCTCTCAAGCACTGACCTACCTGGCCTGGAGAGGGCTTAAAAGAGATTCACAAAGCCTGTTCAATCATCAGGCTTCCACTGAAGTTGTTCACATAAGAACTGTGAAATCCATGGGGTCAAAAGGGCTGGCAGGTCTTCTTTGATTAGCATATAAGGCGGAAATTTTCCAATCTTGCCAGCAAAACAACAACAGTGGTCATTTGGTCAAACACTTCAAAAGTTTTACATTGTCCGGACCCCTTGTAGCCAGGTCTATAACAAGGAAATGTGTCATTGTTCAAAGGTGACTTTGTCTCCAGGGATCACACTTTGCATCCCGTCTCCTACCCAAAGCCAATTTTAGTTTTATTTTAACTATGACCATAATCTTTCTTTAATCTTCCTTAATCCTTAAAGTTCCCCTGTGGAGTTTTCCTAAACAAACAAAGTTATGCTCACATTCAGTGTTGATCATTTTGGTGATTATGTATCCCTGAAGCCTCACGAAATGCATGTCAAATGCATTTGCTTTCTTCTAAAAGTATTGCAAAGTTTTGCATATTTTAAAATGTACTTTCTTTACATGTAGGTTCACGTGTCAAGAGTCTTCTTCTTCACTGCCTTCGATGGTGTATTGCCTCACTTCTATGCCGTCTAGGCTGCCACCTATAGATCAACAGAATTATCAAAAACCAATGACAGGATTGTAAGCAATCAATACCACTAATAATTGTTAAAAACTTGACACGGTACCTTTAACTGAGTACTTGCCTAAACCTGACCAAACCTTAACATCGTTGTGTCTGATCAAAGTAACATAATACTTGTAACAGTGATATGCGTTTCTGAAGGCCCTAATGAATAATGTTGTCCTGGGTTGTTTTTAAAGGGAGTGACAAACAACCTAATTGTCTTTAGATTGGAAGACATGTTGAATTTCATTCATCAATCTGATCTGGTATCGTGCGTTCTTTGCTGTCAAACTTTTCTCTCAACACAATCTTTGTTAGCACTCAGCATAATTTGAACCTCCTTCATTTGTTTGCTCCACACAAGTTTGGTTTCAAAATTGTGATTGATGAGGTTGAGTTGTTCTCATTTAGCAGGTTTGTTACAGTGTATTGTTTCTGGCAAAGCTGCATCTGTGAGGTCCATCTACAATGTGTGTACGCTGACTGCCACATCACAGTAAAAAAATAAATAAATTAAAAAAAAATTACTCCTCAAATTAAATGTCTTTAGCGTCAAACGTTGGACTCACATTACCACAATTATGCACAAGAATCATCCCACAAATATTTTCCCCACCTCACAACACAGGTAGGGGAGGGTGTACACCACAAGTGAAAATGCAAGGTCTGGAGTGGAGCGCCAGGCAGAGATTTTTTTTTTTTTTTTTCTCCTTCTTGTGCTCCAAGTACAAATTAATGTTTCCTTTCCACCACTTTATCCAATTTGTCCGACAGCGTACTCCCACGAGAAGGGCCCTCTTGTATGATAATGATGGCACCGTTATCCAAGGACCACACTTACATTCCAGGAAAGAAGCCAAGATGATGTCGTAAAATAAAAGTGGAGCGAAGGCCCTCGTTCGTACTTACCATTTCACTTGGACAATTGAAATACCCCCCGTTAGATTTGTTTGTGATGAAATGTTGACGCCCCTCTATTGTAACGCTGTCCCACAGGGAAACTTAAGCATGTGAGCATGTTCACCATGGGAGCAGGCCAACAGCTCACTGCCAGTATCACTTTTATGCTGTTTTTTTTTTTTTCCTGGCGCTCTACAAGTGAATGCGAGCAAATTGAGTGTTCTTCATGGACATATATAACTACATAACGGTTGCTTTGAGAGCTGTTACCATGGTAATTTTGCTTCCCACCAAGGCTCTTGCCAGGAGCACTTGGTGCATGGAAGAGATGTGATATCAGATACTACATTTAAAGAACTTAAAATATTAGACAATCAGAGTGAATATGTTACCATGATTTACCTTTACAGAAAGGAACATAAAAAAAACAAAAAACAAAAAAAACGGTATTATTAGGCTATGTGCAGAAGCGTATGTAAATATTACATCATGCTTTACAGCACTAAGTCACGCACAACTAGATATTTCACTGATTTGGTGAAAATCATCATATTTCATAGAGAAAATGTTTTCTGGTGTCCCTCTGATGTCCCCCAGCTTCCCCACCTCTTGGGCCTTTTGAGTATACTGATGGACAGTGAAGTAAACTGCTGCAAACTATAGTTGCTGTTATTTAATGTTAGCTCAGACGAGCTGCCCGGACCGTGAACTGAAAGCACCAGGCGGAGTGTTAGTTTTTGTACCAGAGGCATACTGGACAGGGGGAAGAGTTTTCCAGCTTCGGGCAAATGCTGACAGAGCTGGTGTCATTCCAAACGGAAGCTAGGCAATGTAACTGCACTTAGCATCTTCTATGGACATAATGTCAGAGGCAACAAGCTAAGAAGGGAAAAGAAGAGAGTGGCTGAATAAGAGGCTGCTGGACAGGAGTAAATCTGGGACTGGCTTTTAGTTATTGGCAAGAGTTTCATGAAATACAAGGCTGAAAGACAGAAACTGAGCCGGGCTTCATCCGGTTGGACTAGTAAGTGTCATGGTTATGCTTGTGTTTGCTATTGTGTTTTCTGTTCAGTGTGTGTGTCTGTGCAGGTCTCAGTAAGAAGGTGCATCTGTGTCACATCCAGCAATTACTTCTACCATAAACAAGTGGTCAAGACACTACTCCTTGGCCAGGTTATCCCATGCCCCGTTAGAGTCGGTAACATGCCATGGCTTAATATTTTGTACCTTTTGAGCTTACAAGCACAATAAATTGCAAAATGTCTCAAAAAAATTCTTTGTGAGGATATGCTTAGTCCATTAACCAGTCTAATGGCTGAAAGGTTTATTCTTTTCTGACCAGCTTTTGGAAGCTTGAAAAGAAAAATACCTGTCCAGCAGCAGCTGACTGTTTTGTATATTCGTCTCTCAGTCTCTCATTTACAGCTGTGTATATTTCACAAGCTACAGATTTTCATACCTTTACAGAGTTATTGGAGCTGTTACCTTGAGTGCTGCCAGTGCTGCAGTCAATATGCAGGACAGATAGAACCCAATTTGCCTTTGAATGTTTTATTCAGCCTTCACATTGTTTTCAATTTATCTTGTTAAAGGAATCACTTATTCATTCTCTAGTTTGTGTATCATCGCTCACAGAAGATGCCTCTTTGGCATTGTGCACCCTATTGTGCTATGCAGCTGTGCAGAACCAGGTGCTTATGTGGAAAAAATATTTATTTATTTTTTTTTTTTTACACAGTTAGACACAGTTCCTAGGAATGGCTTCTAGCTGGTCTACAGGTGGCAAAGCAAAAGAGGCATGCTTGCAAGTAAACATGGATAAAGATGAATAAAGCTCAGACTTGTAACTAAACATTTTAAATATTTAATGAGGAAGAAAATGCATTCAACACGTTAATTAGAGCTCAAGGATACACACAATGCACTTTGCTGAGTAATACTGGATGTAAACAAAACATTTGTTAGTTTACAAGACAACGCCACAAGGAACCTTCTAACTGTGCTAGTAAGGAACTCTAGGTAAGGCCAGCATCAGGAGCTTGAGGCTGGTAACCAAGAAGAGCAGCTGCAGCTCAGGAGGTAGAGTGAGTCATCCACTAATAGCAGGGTTGACCGTTCAATGCTCGTTTCACTCAGTTCACATGTCAATACACAGAAACATTTTACTCCATATGGTCAGGCTGCCGTTGGTGGGTGAATGACAGGCAACTCATAAAGGACATGAAAAGAGTTTTAATTTCAAACTGTTTCATGCATGAAACATGGCCTTGCACACTCATTATTCATTTTTCAATAAAAATGAGCAGGCAAGTAAGGATGCTTGGACAATCTGAGAGGCGGAAAGAGAAGCAGGCGCAATCCCGTAAAACTGTTGCAGTCGTGATTGTCTCACACACACAACCTCCCGCTGCTTAAGTTGAATTGTCTTGAATTTTCTGTAATGCATACTAATGAGCGAGTGATCCAATGGGGACATGAGCATGATGTGTTGATGTGTCAACATTTTAATTTAAGCTAGGCTAAGTTATGACGGACGTTAAAGTTAAAAGTTCGACGAATGACGATGCAAATTTAGCTAACTTTAGTTATCAACTGTAACAAAGACAGGATCGCTACTATGATTAAACAAATCAATCTATCACCTCAGTCAACTAACTTAATGTTTTTTTTCTTTGAGTGTACTGACTTAACACTTTCACATATTCATATCTGTCTCATTTCCTCTGCCTCTCTATTCACGAGGAGCACAGTGCACAGATCAGAGCGGGTATGCAGGTCTTCCCCATCTGTAAAGATCATTATGTTCAAAACTATCAAGATGTTTTGCGATTAATCAGCAGCACAAATTTGCTTATTTATCAATGCGAACCCTTTGGGCAGATTTACTTTACTGCTGTGAGCAAATTTCAACCGATCGCATTCAATTCGCTGAATTATATTTGTTGTCAGAAATTCTGGTGGATCCAGACAGGCCTTTACTACATATAGACTTGGCTTCAAAACAAGAAATCACTTTTCTGTGGATGAAGAAGAACCACCAATTTTGACTTAACCATCTCTATGACAGCCTTTGAAACAGAGGGGTTTCTATCCAACTGCTCGTCTGTGATAAGTAATTGTCTGTCATTACTGAGACCCACCCCTAAGGAGCTCCCTGGGTGCCCTCAGATAACACTGTGACAGGTGAAGCAGGAAACACCAATACCAAACCGGTAACTACACAATACACTACACACTGAAGCCCAGTACAGATCTGCACTACACCTAAAAGTCCTTATCAGGACGCTACAGCCAGCCCTCAGAGGCTTGCTAAATACATATCGCGAATACTCCCTACTGAATTAGTACACATGGAGTACACACATGCGTGCAAACTAACCAACAGCACTAATGTACATTTGTGTGGTGGAGGTTTTCCAATTTGCATTTAGATTTCAGAATATTATTCCCCAAGTCTCTTATTTTATCACACAGTCACCAAGTCCTTGCGCCCCATCAGCTCTTTTTTAGATTTCTCCCTCTCACGCTGAAGTCTGACCCAGCAGGTACCTGGGCGATTCTAGGTGAAGTTTTAGCTTGTGAAGTTTAGCTTGCTTCCTGTAATGGATTGCATATCATTTCCTTGAGTCAAACTCTGACCAAACTTGCATTTGGTCTCTAATCCACACATGAAAATTTAACCCTGTCAAGCCCAAATAAAAAAATTAAAAAAAAAATCTTTTTCACCGTTCAGATGTTGTGGAAAAAGAAATCACTTTTTAAGACTTTACGTTGAGCAGAATTTCTTTATTTGGACTCACATAGAAATATACAAAAAACAAACAAACCAAAAAAAAAAAAAAAAAAATCAAGGTTCATTTGCAGCGTTTATTGCTTAATTAGCACCATAATGGCTCAGTCCCACCTGACACAGCTGTGACACACTCCAGCTGTGCAGCGGTCTGTGGATCTGACGTCCCACAAGCGCCCCATAAACGGATGCCGCTCCCAGCCATGTCAGTGCAGATCGAGCTGACCAGAAGTCAGGCACAGAAATGTGAGACAATCCGGTCAGTTTTCAAAATAAAAAACCCTGTCCAGACTTAGTTTTAAAATCAGACAAAGTCTGGCGGGCAAAGCATTACACTTGCTTGCATAAAAATAACATCTCAACAATATTGTAGTTCCCTCAAACATAAAGTGTTAGTGCAAATGATAAATGATGGTGAAAGCCATAAAGTTAAAAACAAACAAAAAAAAAAACATATTAAATAGAACAAATCTGAATTAATTAGATTATTGAAATGACATACAACAATTTAACCCAAGCTAAAAATCGACCTATGAGGCCAGAAAATAATAAACATAGGGGTCATTTTGCCTCTACAGTAATAAATTGAAAAAATAATATTGCTGCTTACTGATGTGTAACTGACAACAGATATTCATAACTTGCCAAAACAAAATTAGATCCTGCCTCACACACTTCACCTCTGTGAATTCATGCACAAAAGAAAAAAGTTGTGGGCTGCAGTTCTAGTTTTTGTAGACTAAACACAGGCAAGGTTTCTCATTAGGAATGCATTATTACCATTATAAAATATTCTGCAGGCAGTGTTATTCTTTTGTGTGCATTCTAATAATCTACACACAATATCCCATTATTAATCTTTGGTTTGAAGATTTGGTTTAGTTGTGGAAAATGTTCCTGTGTGCCTCATCTGCACCAAACTTGTATTTCTACATCTCAGATGTTTAGATGAATCTGGGTTTCAACACACTATTGAATTGCTCATGTTTACCTATTTTTCCTACCACTAATAAGAAAGTGTGGGAAAATAGCATAATTGCAGTAAAGGTTACATTCGCTTTTTTGGCCTATATACCTGGGAGTTATTTTTAAATTTATACATTCACTGTATAAAATATAGGGCTTTCTTTACAGAATAAGGCAAAATGAAATATAAATATACATTTAATGCATAATCATTACATTACAATGAGCCTTTTATATCTACAGCCCACCATACTCAACCATTTTTCTAAAGTAGCCCAGAACAAACCAATGGTAAATAGAGCATGTCCTCCATGGCGAGGTGTTGCAATTAGCAATTACACAATGAGATAACACTATATTTTACTCTCTGGTGAGGCATGGCTAATATTATCATCCCTTCCTGGAGAACTGGAAGATCCCTGTTGGAATTGCACCTGGTCTGGCCCTCCAATCTGCAGGATGTAATTTGAACGACTACCTTATTTAAGTTTGAACAACCAGACAGGTGATTGCTGGGTCTTCTCAAGCTTGCCAACAAACTTCATGGTATTATAATTATAACTTCTTTTTGGCTGAGGTACTCGTGTTCAGTACCTGGGGACTGGGCCAGGTATAGTTGATTTGATGATTGCACACATGGAAAGATATTTTTGTTTTCTTTCCCTTTTTTATGATTTTGTTTAAGAAGTCAAGAACATTAAACTAAGCTCTTCACTCTTGCTGCTACACTGCCTTTATAAATGTAACCAGCGCTCCTTCTGTATTAGTATTTAATTGCACATGGAATTTCTATGTTTCTTTAATATGAATTTCTTTAATCTCACCACCTGTGAGGGGAGGTTGTGAGCTCAGTCTGTGTCAGGATTATTTCCAGAACATCACAAGTCACACCGCCTAAGTAAAATGCACTTCGCTGCAATAAATGGTTAGAACTTTGATTTGAATGTCCTTATTGAAATCAAGTTCAAATATTCCTGACAGTAAATCCTACAGACTCAAAGAGGCATCTTGTGCTGCAGAAACCAAAGTCTGTCCGGAGATAGACAGAATAGTTCCATGGATAGATGCCTGGAGGCTGGGATAATGCCAGCGCCGATTGAAATCTTTGACTCAAATCCAGGCCCCGTTTGAAGTTGCACGCCCTCTCACTGTGCTCGCATTTTCCCTGGGTTGCAGGTGTCTGGTCATGATACCGCCCTAGGAATGCGAAGACAGATAAAATGAACTATTACCCGGAATTTGATTGAACTGTCAGCCCCAGCACTCTCTCTCTTTTTCTTGACAAATCTGACAGTGTTGTGTTTCCCTCAGTCCATTTTATGTTCCAACAATGGACTCTTGCTATAATAACCTCAGGAATATAATAATAATAAAAAAATAATAATAAAAAAAAGTTGATTCCTGTGTCGTCTATTACCTGTCCATTATGGAAACATGATTTAGGAGCCTTGCTGTTTGTAATGATAATGCCTGACTTTGGTGCAGAACCCTTGAGAAACAAGTAAAGCTGGTAAACCTCATTGCTATAGTTAGTTCAAGTGTAATCATTTTTAAGAGACCAATGATTTATGAGTCACAATTTAAAAAATGCACTATTAAGTACATATCTTGGTATTGGTAGGGATAACCGCACAAGGAAAAGGAATGTGTCGAGGAGGAAGGAGGGTTTTTTAAACCACGCATGCATTCGTCTCCCCAGCAAGGTGTTTGCTTGAAGTTTGAAGCAAAGCCTGAAGGCAAACATATCAACATTTATGTATTCAGATGCTGTGTGGTGTTTAGGCCATTAGTAAAGATCAAATGGACAATTTTCTCAGTGATTTGATGATTCGTCCGTCTTTGGGACTGCAAGTGAGATTTTTTTTCCTCCATGGAAAACCTCCAGAAAAAGTTTTGACCTCAGGACATGTGGAATGAATCGGTGTTCTTGTCTATCTGAAAACGGTTTGCTCTTTTTTAGTTCCCTACAGCAGTTTGGTGTGTGTCAGCACCGGTCAAAGTATGTATCCATATGACAGTAGCTACTCAAATGCCTTATTTCTGTAACACTCCATAAGCCAGAGTAGTTGGGGGTTACATACACTTAGCTAAACTTGCCAGTCTCCTGCAGCTCTAACGCCAGACAGCTCTATTCATCTTCATTTCCAATTCAGACCTGGTGCTCTGTTTTTCTATCCCTTCATCTGTAAACATCACAGTAAATATGGGATCCCGCTGCGAGAGAATTGATTTCTACAATCTGTGCGGCTTCATGCAGCAGCCTCCAAAGTACAAAGTGAAATTGCTCAGCTATTAGTGATTTATTCTGTCTAATACTCATGTAGATGGAAGGTAGTGATTCTGCTGTCTGCTGGGCTAAAGTTTAGTCACCAAATGGGATAATGAAATGAAACTTGATTGGCATTTGATATTTCAATAGTAAGACAAAAGACATATTTCTAGAGTAAAACAGTTTGTCCTTGATTAAAATTAACTTCTAAAATTCCAGTTTCTGTGTTCAATTTAGACCTGCCACAATTTAGAATTCAACCCCTCTAAATATGTTAAGATTGCCTTAAACAACAGGGAGCAAGGAAAGGCAGCATACTGTAAATACATACAACTAAACATCTCCCCAGGAGGCAAACCGAGAAACAGAGAACACTTGAGTCAGGTTTCAAAAATAAAGCACTACCAGAAGCATCACATAATTTAAATCCAATTGAGTTCTGCAGATTTAAGATGATATCATTCTGAGATAAGTATAGATGAAAGTACACATGCTGTAAAACCCAGCCAACAGATGAGAGCAACTGTGATAATGTGCTGTTGTCAGTTTAATATGCCTATGTGGTGGGCAATATATACTTCTAATGCCCAGAGTTCAAAATTGTATCATTAATTTATTCTTAAGATAAAATAGACTTTATTAATATATATACACACATATGGAGAGATATTTTATTGGAAATTAAAGAGTCTGACCGCTGTTGAAATGAAGAATCTTTAGTAGTGTTACTTCTTACACTGTGGGTGTAGCAGTCTGTTGCCAAAGGAGCTACTTAAAGCCTCCACAGACTCATGCAGGAGGGTGAGTGGAACCAGTGTCAGTCTAGCTAACATCGTCCTTCAATACTTCTTCTGTTGAGTCTAAAGGGCAGTCCAGGATATACAGTAGCTGACCTTCTTAACCGGTTTATTATCTTTTTTTTTTCTGTCCCTCTCAGTGCTTACACCTCCCTAGTAGACCACTTAATACAATATTACAGATGGCACCACAGTGTCATAAAATGTTCTTTACAGTTTATGACAATGTGGTGGCAATACATGAGCTTCAGCCTGGAGACTGCTGCTGGTGTCCCATGTGAAACCAAAAATCAACATTTAGTTAACATGTATTCTAACCTATATTGCATTACTCACATTATGTGAGTTACACCTCTGTGGCTGTAAAATGAAGCCAATGCATAAGTGCCAAAAACAGCAGTTCCTTGAACGGCCACTTGTGGCTGGCTACAGAATGAGTCAATCTCCCAAAGCCCCCATATTAACATGTCCAACTTCACAGCAGAAATAAACATTTTTACAGCCTGGTGCAAAAACAAAAATCACTTTTGGTCTCTATAGATAATTTCCCTATGCTATAGCAGAATTGCTTCAAAAGCTTAAAGTTATGAATTATTTACAATATAGCTGCTGTGACAGGTGGGAACGATTACAGTTGACTTGTTTGAGCAACCAGAGATCACTCAACAGCTCCACCTATGATCCACATCTTTGACCATGTTTGGATTAGCCAGGGGGTGGCAGAGGCAGGACTGCCAAGATGGTGGCAGTCAGAGCCACCACACTTTGTACTTCACAATGGCTTTACAGAAACCTATACCCATCATGGATACTATGTTTTAAGTAATTATTATGCCCTAACTCTAACAAATTGTGACTCATAAAGTGTAAAATGTCTCTCAACAACTTGACCATGGAGCCCTGCACATCCAACTGATACTACAGCATCCTAGTTTATTTTGGGATGCTGACTAAATTCCCATTTGATGGTATTTTTTTTTTTAGCATTGCCTCATAAGATTTCTTAGAATCTCTGCAGGTCAAAGAATATTAGAACCAAATCTCCATCGTTGAGATTTCTGCTGATATTTATTTATGATGACAGCTAATTTCCTACATGACCATAGGTTATTGTCCATTGTCCAAAAATACATGATAAATTGAAAAGAAATAACCAATCTTTCTTTATATTGGAGTGCATTCTAGTTCATACCACTGCTATAACCATTTATCAAAATAAGCATTCATCTCTGTTCTGTCTATGGAATCCTTTACACTGACTGTCAAGGCAGTTTGTCAGTCCGTCAATACAGTCCTCTATCTTCTATGTTTCTATGAATAGGCGGACTCTGATGGTTTGTCAATCAAAGGTCTCTTTCTTTCCAACTCTTCCAACTCTTGTAGAATGCACTCATCTTTGTTGACATATTGTATGGTATTATCTATTAAGACAGATGAACACCTGTTGAATACATTCTTGCAAGCCCTTATGAAGCTCTCACTGTCCATAACAGAAGGTGCTCTCTAAATACTTAGGCATCTTAGGATCCTCTTATTTCTGATGTTTTCTGAAAGAGTAATGACATGCCATCTGTTATGAATATTATGTAGCTCTTCCCACGTCTCCAGAGAATCCATGGGCTCTTTATGTATATGACACGTATAATATGGAATAATTTAAATATTTAGGTAAATTCTATATTTAGAAATTCAGAAATTATCTGTCAGTCACAAATAATAAATGGACAAGTAAAAGGATATGATTATATTCTATATTTTTATATCAATGAAAAACAAAAACCCATTGGACCAATGCATTGATTTGTATCTCAATGCTTTTAAAGCAGCAAAAATGGGTCATGAATACATAGTTAATTTTTAAAACAGCTGGATACCTTAGTTTTTAGCGCGCATTATTCAGTCAGGAGTACATGTGTTTGTTGGAGATTATTAGTGTAAGCTGACGGTAATGAAGGAAAATGTCACCCAGCGCAACATTGTACTGAAGCTCTTTTTAATAGTTTGTTCACAACAATGAAGGTCTATGGCACAGAGGAACACGATAGATCAGGCTTTGCCGATATGAATACTTGTTAGTAGGATTAATTCATTGTTAGTTTTGGTCTTTTCACTAGGATTTGGCGACTGTGTTTGTAAATCCTTTACAGTCTGCGTCAGCAGTTATCATCTTGATGCTCTGCCAGGCCTGTGCTGCAGCCATCTTCACTTGTTGCTTGATTCAGTCGTTTTTGTGCCTCCATAATGAATATGAATAAAGTGCATGAGCAGTTTGATTGAGAAAGGGCTGCGATGAATTATTATTTACATTACTGATTCATATGTCAATATTCTTTTAATTGATAGATTAGTTGTTTAGGATATGAACTTTCAGAGATAAAGTGAAACTATTTCAGAATTTCTCAGAGCCCAGGGGTGTGTCTGAAAATCACTTCTTTATTATTGTTTAACTTGCAGTCTGAACAAGAAGGCATTTAAATTACAATGATGCAAAACCGAAAAAAAAAAAGAAAGAAAGAAAACTGTATGAGTCATGTGGAGTCGGTTTGCCTCC
This sequence comes from Miichthys miiuy, assembly GCA_036365135.1. Lineage (NCBI taxonomy): Eukaryota > Metazoa > Chordata > Actinopteri > Sciaenidae > Miichthys > Miichthys miiuy. Next base: position 6,697,553 of record CM071619.1, read on the forward strand.
TTCCTCCCAACTGTTCTTCCCTTTTGTTTCTTGTCTTTCTTGTCTGTCTTGTGTGTGTCCCTGGACATGGCCTGCAATTTCCCTCTCACCTGCCCGATTGTCTCACCACCTGTTCACTAATCAGCTGCTGCAGGATAAAAGAACGGCTTTTCCTCCGATGCCACCAGATCGTTCTAGAGATATACCATGTCCCGCTCTAGTCTTGTTGCTTTGCTTGTCGAAACTCTGCCTAACTCCTCAGTGCCTCAGGAATACCTCACCACCGCTCATCTCCCCTGGATCATCCACTCACCTGCACATTCACCCTAGAGAATACAATAAACTGTGTTAAACCGATTCAGTCTCTTGGTTCGTGTTCAAGTTTGAAATCATTCAGCTTACAGTATGTGTGCATTTTTGTTTAATTAATAGATTAAAGTCAGTCAAAACTACCCCCTGGCTATAAACTTTGTATGTGTAGAATCAATGTTCATTGTCCTAAAATTGGAGAACTACTGTATGTATTTAGGGTACCATGAGTCTTACATTGTTCACCTGTAAGCTCCCTGAAAGTCAGCACTTTGACTTCACAGTCATTTGTCATTTCAAATACAATGCACCAAAACAATGAAAAACATTTCAACATTTTCCTACTTCTTGACTGCACTGTAATTTAGTATTGCACATTATAATATTAGAATATTTGGGTACACTGTCTCAGGTGTAACATATTTGTATCATTTATACAGTATATAGCATATTGCAGTGTGTTGATATATAATTGTAATGCTATCTCATTGGGTTGGATCAATATCTGATTAAAATAAAATGTTAAATCCTGTCAAATGCCAAACCTGTAGACACTTATACTGTAGCTATACATAAGGAGGAGTACATTGGGGATTTAGACATGCAGCGGCCAACATCCTTGAATTATTTTAGGCAAAGGCTTCTTTACTCCTCTTCAACGTGTGTCTAATCCCCATTGGAGCTTTGCCTAAACCCCGTGGTCTAATAGAAACAGAGCTCTGACTGACACAGGGGACTGACCACTCTTCTCAAAGTTAATTGAATGCTACAATTATAATACCACAGTGCTCAACCTCTCTTCCCAACAAACGCACACACTTGTGCATGTGCACACACACAGACACACAGCAGGCATTTACTGGTTAGAAATATAATTAAGGATACACTCATATGATTCTCAGCTAGCTAATACAGAAACACAGAATCACAAACACACAGTTTCATTGAACAAAACCACTGGGTGGTTTATACGTGCAAATCTGCTGGTCATAAAAAAATGAAAAAAAAAAGCCAAAAAAACTGCTGTTCTCTAAACCTGTGCACGTCCTTCGTTCTTGGGGTTAAACGTCCACATGGCTGTATTTAATAAGTTAGTGAAAATCAGAGGAAGGTGCCGGAGGGTGGAAATTATGATTTCCTTTTTCAGGAAAGAATTTTTATCAAACTTGTCCAGCAATCTATGTTGTAATTGGCTTGAGATACAGACAAACTCCAAACACATCTCAGAGAGAGAGAGAGAGAGAGAGGCGGTCTTCATGGAACTCTATACTTGTTAAGTATATCCAGAGGGTGTATTGAAATCCCGAAACCGTCCAATCGTGTGTCTATTGGATATGGTTATGGCAATATGAAATGCAGTATATCAAATACTTACATTAACTATTTCAACATTCCTCTGATTGGACATGCTGCACATGTAGACCCTGATAAAGAACAGCCTATCAGCCTGTAGAAAACAGTTTGGATTGATAAAAATGTATTGTTTTCAATTTCATTTAGTGAAAAATATACACTCCTGTTAAAAAAAATGGTCGTAGGTAGGAGACATGTTTATTATTGAGGTTGTAGTTTGCATTGGTGTTATAATGGAGTGCATTGGTGTTTCTAATGTTATGGCCCTCGCATTTATGTAAGTAAAGTATTATTAGAAACACCTCTGCAGTCCAGTTCAGTATAGTACCTTGTCATGGTGCATGAAGCATCCATGAAGAGGTATGATGTGGGTGATATGGGGATGCTTTGCTTGTGACACTGTTGGTGATTTATTCAAAATTCAAGGCTAGCATGGCTACTATAGCATTCAGCAGCAACGTGCCACCCCATCTAGTTGGTGCTTAGTGGGACCCAGAACACACCTCCTGGTAATTTAAGGGCTATTTGACCAGTAAGGAGAGTAATGGAGGGCTGCATCAGATGGCCTGGTCTCCATCATCACGACTTAAACCCAATTAAAATAGTTTGAGATGAGTTGGACCTAAGAGTGATGAAAAAGAAATGTACAAGTGGTCAGTATATATGGGAGTTATTTCAAGAATGTTGGAAAACCATTCCAGTTGACTACCTTATGAGGCTAAAGGGGAGAATACCAAGGGTGTGTAAAGCTATCATCAAAACAAAAGTGGCTACTTTGAATAATATGAAATCAAATTTGACATGTACTGGTGACCATAAACAATCTACTGCTAAGCCAGTGACTACAGCATTTGTCTTGAAATCTTTTAAATCTTAGAACATAGCTATTACAAGCTCATACAAACCTTTTGCTAATCCATCTGACAATGTATTAATGAAAGTTGATTCACTTCAGTATTATATTCTTAAACTTTAATTTCCAAGGTAAAAAAAAAAAGAACTTTCACACTGAAACTCAAAATACTTGGTGAAGAAAATGTGTCAAGACTGCCAGCTGGCATTCACAGACATAAACAATGCAGCTTTCGATATATTCAAAACTTGGCTCTGCCAAGTGTGTTATCTGGAAGGAAATGCATTCAACACATTTGTTAGGCCTCATGGATACACACAAAGCATTTTGGGAGGAAAATCCAAATGTAAACATGTTTGTTTGCAAGAAAGCTCCATTGGGTATCCTTAAGTCAGATCACATCCAAGTTATGCTCTGTAAGTCGCCTATGTTTTCTTTCAGTCATCATCAGGACAGAAGCTGTGAACACAGTTTGTAGGGGAGAGTGACAGGATGTGTTTGGGGAATCAGTGGGAATTTGCAACCATAATAGGGACAATTTGAGAACTAGTGAACCCCTCGTGGGAATAGGGTTTCATTATTGCAATCATCAGTGTATCATGATGTGATCTTGTCTTGTAGCTATGTGGAAGCTGAGGCTGAGGCTGAGACTGTCTGGAGTCTCCAACTGGGGAATTAAGTTAGGCCTCAACTTGGCTGTGTGAGAGGAAAGCATAAAAAGGTAGACTGTCAGCTGTACAGCAACTGCAAGTGAGACTATAGGCTGCACTGATATGCGCCACAGACGGAAAGCAAGTTGGGATTTCACTGACGCAGACTCTCGACGAGTGAATCTAATCATTTTTGGTGAACCAATTATCGGTCTGTCTCAAGACAATGTGTGAAGAAGAAGACACCTCTAGGATACCTGCTAAGAGAAATCACTCATGTGGAAAGCTATGCTCAAGGATCTAGACCAAGAAATCCACAGGTCATTAACAATGGCTCAGAGCATCTGCTGGTTTATAATACTGAATGCAGCAAACAATGAGAATCAGGAAGTGAGGTGTAATTGATTAGAGGTGACAAATGCCAGACTTTTGTTTTTCTCTTCTTTTGTTTTTCTGTTTTAAAGTCATGGTGATAGGTGAGAGTTCTATAAATATCTTGTTAAATACTACTCCCCTAACAGCATTAGGGCCTGGCAGAGCAGTGTGATTATATTGTGAAATGTTAGAGAACTATCTATTATCTACCTATTATTCAGACAAGTTCTAATATTGTGTATTTGACATGTTGTCATGCATAAATAGTTTTTCAGGTTGAGTTTTCTGTAAGAAGACATTTTTAGCAAGCCAATTAAATCATACATAAAGTAGCAGTGTCAGCGTTCTATTATAGGCACAACAGACGGTCACATTGAGCAGCAGCCAGCTACACAACACAAGAGCCACAGACTTTGAACAACAACCTTTGCTAAATTCGCCTTCTCCTTATCCAACTTATGAACATGAAATTTTCATGCTCCATAGCTTGTTAAACGAGTCACCAAACAAACATTCACCGGGGAAAAGTTAACTGCTAATGTCAGTTTGCAGGCTAGATATTTAATTAGCTGCTCAGCTGTAGCACATTAAAGGTCCAGTGTGTAAGATTTAGGAGGCTCTATTTACGGAACATGACAGAAATGGGACATAATATGCATAATGATGTTTTTATTAGTGTATTATAACCCGAAAATGAGAATGGGGATGTTTTTTTTTTTTCTCTCTTTAGAATGAGCCATGTTGAACTTGTTGAACTAAACATGTTTCTACAGTTGCCCAGAATGAAAAACGAAACATATACACTATATAGACTATATAGGAACCGTTTAGCATGTTTGGCTGATACTGTATTCTCAACTACACCATTAGATGACACTAAATCCTTCGCAACGGTCCTTTTAAAGAGTATGTAAATGTACCTGTTACTTCAGTCCAGCTGGTGTGGTGCTTAATCTTCACCAGTTTTAATCTTGATCTACCACTAACAACGCACTTAATGCCCATGACAGGTTTGCTACAGCGGAGGTTTATTTGTTCCTTTGCCTTGTCATGCTTACAAACTGTGTAACACTGGCACTGGGCTTCATCATTTGTGGTTTTGACTGAAATGTCAATTTTTTTAATATTTTTAATTAGCATAAGCCATATATTAAAGCGTTAATTAGCAAATGTTAGCATGGGAACACTTTTAACTAAAGTGATCATGATATATGCACATTAGATGAGACTGTTTTTTGCAGTCAGTGTACACGAAAATAACTCTGACTTTAGGAAGACATTGTAAATTAAACTTAACAACGGGACAGCAAAAATGTTTTTCCTCTCTGTAAGGCATGGGGTAGCTCATGACATTTTAGCCACACCAGCTTTGCCGTGCTGGGGATGGCAATGTCAGTCATTTTACCCACCACAGACTGAAATATCTCACCAACTGTTGGATGAACTGCCATTTTGTACAGACAGGCTTCCCAAAGGATGAAGCCTACTTTCCTTATAGTTGGTGGTGTTTCTCTGACTTTTCCTCTAGTGCCACCACAAGGCTCAGGCTGATATTATGGTCTCAACTGTTGGACTGATTGTAATGAAATTTGGTACAGATACCCATGCTGCTTTGATGATGATTCCTAATTAGTTTGGTAGTCCCCTGTCTGTTCATCTAATGGCACCAGCAGTTACTAATAGTGAAATATTTCCATGTTGCCCATTATGAATGGCTAAATGGATTAAATAGATTTGGGGATTCTCTGCTTTTCCTTTATACCCACTAGCAGTTTAAGATTTTTGGTTGAAAGCCAAATGTCATGTTGAATGGATTACAATGCATTTCCATACTGATGTGGCCTATTTGTGAACTTCAGTGATCCCCCAACTTTTCATCTAGCACTTTTATCAAGTCAGAAGTTCAACTTGTCAAATGCTTTATCTATCTCACAGTTTAGTTTTCTTTACAATGAGTATTACAAGCCTCACAAAGCCAGTGGTGGGGTGTTCTCTTCTTTATATAATTTGAAACATTTGTCTTGTTCAAGAATTTGAGTGATATCTGAGTTAGACTATAGATCAACTGTGACATGTGAAAGAAAAATAAGGACAGTATTTTCACAAGTCTCCTTTTATGTTTGACCTAATTTTGTCAATTAATGCCCACTGTGGCATTTTGAATTTTGAATCAATAGACGCCATTGCAGATAGCTCAGATTTTAGTTTTTGATTGGAGAGTTGTTTGTATTTTAGGGAAAATGGAACACAAGATAGCTGTCTTGAAATAGATGATGCACTGCCTGTAACAACAGGAGGAAATTGAAAGTGAGAGAAATCCTTTGACAGGGCTGATTTGTTCTTTTCATTGCCTGAAGCCTTGTTCAATTGATTCAAACAGTTTCATAAATCCAAGGGTAAGTGGGGACAGACAGACAGGCAGGAAAAAGAAAACTAAGAAGGTCAGGTGAAACACAGGCATAAGTGTAGGAGTAACAGATCGCAGTATATGCAAAAGGAAACAGGGACGTTGTTGTAAAATCAGGCAGAACCTATTGTGCTGTATGTGGTGATGTAAACATGCTATGGCATTGACATTGAAATAGTAAAGTACAAGCATCATAATTTCTGCAGCTGCAACTTTGGGTGAATATTACATTTCCTTGTAAGATAGAAGTTTGAGAAGTGATGGTGAATCTTTCTAAATGATAGATTCACAGGTGAGTGAGCAAAGCAATTCACTCCCACAGAGAATGGTCAGCTGTCAAACTACATGAAAAGAGAAAACTTTTCACTTTCCTAATGACATAAATTATGTAGTCATCCTTGATTTCCGATAATGATATCTCTTTTAAATGTGTTCTTGGTGCCTGTGTGATATTACAGGCCAGGATGTTCATTGGGTCATAGTGACGAATGTAAGATAGCTAGTCTTCAATTAACATTTGAGGAAAAATAACAACATATACTTATTTGAAGCAAGCATATATTACAAAAATGTAATAGAATATGAATTCTGATGAGCATTACTTCCATGGTAGCTTAATTCTTTTTTAGACAGTTCACTTGGTCAAAGAACTAACCATCAAGAGGTCGAGGTTTCTCTTGCTTTTTCTCCATCTGTCGGTTTGAAAAGTTCTTGTTCTGAACTGAGCTTCGCTGGGTCTTCACATAAGCAAGATGTGCATGAGGTTGAGCACAAACTCAGCAGATCATGCAATGTGTAAAATGTGTATAGCTTCACTAATGAGTAAATGCATTTATGTCATCATTGTACAGAGCTTAATCACTCAAGTAGAGTCTATCTAATTTACTTTGAATCGAAATGGGGAATATGACCTACAGTGAAAGCAATATAAAATCTCAACTTCTTTCCATCCTTACCTTACCTTTCTGCTCTGCTTGCCAGGTCCAGTTATGATCGTTTTTTTTTTTTTTTTTTTTTAAGGTTATGTAAGGTTATGTCTCCCATACACACAAGATTATTCCTCCATTCTCAGCTGTCAAATGTGTCTACTTCTGCAAAAATCTGCTCCTGTCAAGGCCAGAGGGCGTTGCAGCAGCAGGAGCAACCAGGTGCAGTCTTTTAAAAAAACTGAGCCACAGACCTCTAACCCATATTACACATGTGGGTACAGACCTAATCATGCTGTGAATTGTCCACCGGGTCACAGGTTACAGGACAACCCTTTTACATTGACACTCAACCTGCATCCCAAGTGGGCTGAGAGCTTGGTATGAAGAGAGATACAATTCAAGGCCAGTGAGTCCCTTAAAAAAGTCACATTTCTGGGAAATATAGAGAAGCCTGGAAAATAAAAGATGCTTTCTGGTCTATGATTTTACTATGGATAGAATATGTTTGGTTTTGATATCAAGTATTGTATGTCATTGGTCCTTTAAGACCATTTACTCCACTCACTGCTCCATCTGACAAACAATGCTGTGGACACTGCCTTCCCACACACCTGATAAGTACTGCATTTGACATGACAATGACACGGGAATTATATTAAACACAAAAGATATAAGTGCTGTTGTTAATAATGTTTTTTTTTTTATATATATAAATATAAATATTTCAAATGACGTGGATAAAAAAGTTTCAAAATTTCAAATTTATATGCTTATATGCTGTACAATGAAAATTAGAGAATATTAGCTACATTACGAGGATATCTAAAAAATAAAAATAAAAAAACTGAAAAACGTTTTCCACTCCATATGGTAATAATGAAAACCTACTAGCAAGTCTGTCAGATGAAAATATCTGGAAATATTTGCATATGGTGTTTTATATTGAAAACTGAATGACTTCTCCATGTCTCCATTCTGAGTCTGTGCTGCTTGACGTGGTTGATCGTGGCATCCGTCTAAAATAGAAAGGTCACATATCCTCCGCAGAGCAGAGTGGAGAGCCGCTTAAACATGGCGAGGCGCTTCTGGTGGAATCGCAAGCATTTTATAGAACAGGCGTGATCAGCCCCGCTGGCTGCAGCACAGCTGGAATCCATTGTAGCTGGTGGAATAAAGCAGTAACACACTTTTACAGAAAAGGCACAGCCATCCATTT